>CM048046.1:21997500-22240000 GCA_026259375.1 Verasper variegatus
TTATTCAGGTAAGACCTGGAAACAGACCTACATTTTGAAGCGTTTTTATACAAATACTAAAAAGAACTAAATGGCAAATTGTGGGACTTCTAAGTTTTGTTACCTGTGCAGTAGGTGTATAATATTTCAAAGGGAATTTGTTGCGTGTCATATGGATAAAGTGTAACTGACAACACTATCCACCTATCCACCTTAGTGAACATAGCCTTAGCAAGGTTTTTGGTCGAGTTTGTTCGTGCAGGAGACACCAGAGGGATGTGATGTTTCTGTCTATGTTTAACATCCACAAGTCGTTTTTTTAAAGTTTTCCAATCTCCAAACGGACTGAAAGTCACTCACAGGTCATGATGGTCCTGACTTTGCTCGCCCTCCCCAGGCCGGCCTGGTTCACTGTGGTAACGTAGCAGTCGAAGTTGGTGGAATGCATCAGGTCTCGCACCACAGCGCTGGTGTTGGTGGAGGTGAGTTTGAGGACTTGCCCGGTGGCTTGAGAGTTCACTGTCAGGATGTAGTGGTCCGCTGAGGGCACCTCCGTCCATTTTACAAAGATTGAAGAACTCGACAGAGCACGACTGTCTTCTATCTGTGATGTGTCAGGCACTGAGAGAAAAGAACAGGGAAGAAACTATCGTTGAATATATATATATATATATATATATATGTCACAATTTGATGATGCTGCCACAGCCAAAATAACAAAAGTGCCAATGTTTTGAGTGATGTTACTACTAGTGTATATAATATAATATTGTGTTGAGTGCCTTCTTCCTTACATGTCCACGCCATAGTTTTATTCACACACACCACAAAGTAGAACTGGAAAACTTTGAGAGTCACAATATACTCGGTTCCTGGTCTGAGACCCTGCACATCTCTCGCTGTAGCTGTCACTGGCAGGGTCACCACAACCGGTGCAAAGTTTGTATTGTTTTTCACCCGTAGATCCAAGAAATAGCTTGTGGCCATGTCGCTTTTTTCCCATTTTACCAGAATGGATGAGGGGCCTGAGGCTTTCGCTGATGAAATCTTGCAACCTGGAAGAGATGGAAATAGACGAAAGTGAACACAGAAGTTTGGCTTTGAGAAAAGACATTTGTTTTGTCACATTACAATACAAAGGAAATTGTGATGTGATTTGTCATTAATTCATTCATAATGAATAATTCAAAAAAACTTACCTTCTGCACTATGAGGTATCTGTAAATAACAAGAAGAATGACATCAGGAACATGATGAAAATATCCTGATTCTACATTCAACCCATTGATCTGCTTTACAAATTTCAACAACAAAAACGTAACAGCTTTACCTGAGTCAGAGACACCAACGCTAAAGAAAAACCTATGGCTCCCAACAATCCCATCTTTGACATTGACTGCGGGATTACATTTAGTTTGGTATACAAGGGAGTCAAATACAAAAGGTGTTCTGGATTCTTTTGAGCTTTCGCCCAGGGTGCGTGAGAACCAATCAGTGTTCGTCAAATGAGGACAGGCTGTCCCACCAATGGCCCCAAGGCAGTCAGAGCTGCCCTGAGAACACAACAGGGAGGGAGGGACTAATGGAGGTATGGATGGAGAGATGGCTGAATGGATGAGAGTTTGGTGAAGTTACCTGAAGTGAGGATGAAAGAAAAGGTGTCTCTTTCTTTCTCTTTTCTCTCTATCACACAGTGGCTGTCACGCATGTTTGCATAATCTTCAGCACTTTAGTTTGCTCCTGTAGCTGCATCAGTCTCATGGTTAGTAGCATCGCAAGTTGACGACAGTTTCCAACATCACAGATAACTTCCTCTGTAACTATTATTACATTATTTTGAACGACTCGTCTTTTCCAGACAGTTGTACAACATCTCCAATAAGAATTTAAAATACACATATGATCTGAAATTGCCAGTAGTCTTTAAAAAACATTTTAAACCAAAGTTTAAAGGTCCCTGCTTTGTCTTTAACAGCTTAAAACATCATTACCTCTGCCAATAAGAAGGTTATGTTTTCACTCCTGTTCATTTCTTTGTTTTGGTTGGATTGTATGATTGTGAACCATATTGAACAAAAACTACTGGAGGGGTAACTACGAAACTTGGTGGAAGAATGCGGTAAGGCTCAGAGATGAACCTATTAAATTTTTCGGTGGATCCATATCAGGGAATGGAACCTGGAATTTTTTTTATCACGTGAGAGACAGGGCAGTTTTCAATATTTTCACAAATTTCACAGGGAATATTTCATGGAAATTAACGAAAAAACAACCAAGCACATTTAGAAGAACCCATATCTGTGAGTTTGGGAAATTCGTTGTGCAGCTTGATTGAATTTTAAGGGGACTGAGAGCCAGTTGTGATTTGAATTAATAAAATTATATTATTCTGTTTAAATTCAAATTCTAAACCATAGAACTGTGCTTTGTTGTGCTTGACTGATCAATACATGTGGCAATGGTGACAACAACAAAAGGACATGAGGGGTTGAAAATATGAGATGATTCACTTCAAACTGGTCACAGGTGTCTGACCAACATCGATCTTATCGCAGCGATGCCTTTACTCTTGTGTCCCAGAGGCCGCGGTTCACATGCAACTGACACAACTAACACAACTCCTACAGAGCAACATTGTCTTGCATAAAATCGGTCTGTTTATCATCCATGTATTGTCTCTGTCCATTTGTGTTTGTTCCTGATTTGTCCACATTCAGTTTCTTTCTTTTCCCAGCCTGTACCACGTCTGTAAATACAGTACATACTGTAAATATAAAAAATATGAAGGAACGCTGCAGCTCCACACATGCACATGTTTCTGCGTCAACTGTTTCTAATCCCTTAAACAATACATGAGAACAAAGTGAATGACCTGAGCCGAGGAGATAAAGGCTTGGGAGGGGCCGCCCAAGTGCCACTGAAACCGAAGTCAAGCGTGCTAACTTGGGAATTAGGACTTCATGTAAAAGGGATTTACTTAGAAAACCCATCAGGCTTGGAACTGTTAATAAGTCTGGTCTTTCCTAAACTTAAAGCTCTTAAAGATCTGGAGACATTTGGTTGTGGATTTAGATGGAGAATGATGTTAATTTCCACCTACATAGACAGATCCCTGCGCTGGCTTAATGTAGGCTACATGCTGGGCTGAAAGGGATCTTTTATCACTGGAGAATAAAGGGCTATCACCTCCTGGTTGCTCGCTGTGTATTACATAAAAGGAAGTCAACATGAAAGTGGATACGGGCCGTAAACCTGCCAGGAAACTTTAGCTCCCCTGCTTAAACAATAGAGCAATTTTGAAGCACGTTGAATAAGGACAAGTGATGCGAACACCTTGATATTTCATTGTATTATCATGCGGCTGTGATACCGTCCTGATGTAGACACTGTTACAGGTCACAGGTATCAAACGTGTAATGATGCAACTTCCCACAATTCTCTGAAGTTATTAAAAGTCACAGCGTCTGTGGTGTTGCTGTTATTTAGTGAATCGTCAAAGCTAAAAATCATGTAATTAGATCAGAGTGAACTTAAAGATGAAAACCTGACATTTCTGATCCAGAAAAGTTGCCACGGTCTCTTTGGCTGAATATTAAACTCAACACTAAAGTGGAATCATCAGTCAACGTGGATTTGGTGTTAAATTAAATCAAGCTGCACCAAATTCCACACACTCGTGGATATTAGTCCCCTAAATGTGCCTGATTCTTTAAATCAATATCCATGAATTATCCCCTGAGAAATCTGTGAAAATGTCCTAAAAGGCCCCAACTCGCAAGAAAGTGATGCAAATATCGGGATAATAATAAAAACAATAATGACAAACATAACCTGCTTGGCAACAGTGGTTATATTTAACCCAGATATTCAAAAAAGGATTTTGCTTCATGGTAACGTTGACATCGTATGACGAGGAATAATTCTCTGATAAATATAAGATATGGATTGACTCCATTATTTACTGGGACATCTTTCAAAATTTGTATTTTGATCCTTAGTTTGTTGACCCTCAAAAGCTAATCTTCTGGATACAACAGTAATAGATGATAAATAATAATCAGACAGGAGGTAAAGTTCACACCAGTCTTTACTGAGGACACTTAATATGTAGTGGGGTAAAGGTTAATGAAACTCAAATACAGAAGATACAGAATCTTCCCAGTATATACGTCAACATTTTCCCTCCACCAGTTAAAATGGGAAAGTGAGAGGAAGCGTCCTGCTCAGATTTCTCATTATACTGTGACAATCATCACAATGATGTTACGAGATTGGGTCAGAAACCTCCAATAAAGCCTCAGGTCAAACGTTGACACATTAAACTGAGGGTTTCAATAGTATCATATTATTGTCCTTGTCCCAAACCTTTTCCTACGATTGTATTAAATCTGTATTTTTCCATGTGCAGGTACATGAGTCTGACAGAGAGGAGTCTGCAGTTGGAATCATAAATGTAGAATAAACAAATCTCGCTCTTTTCTACGTTGAGATGTTACGTAAGCTGCTGAAAGGTGTCCAGTTCCGGAGGGGAACCTACACTGTTTTCACTGCACTGGAGATAATACAAGAACCATCCCTCCTGTCACGAGGGACTTCAGGCAACTGAAACCATGTGTTGCGAAGAAGAGGAAGGGTGACACATGCCTTTGTGGGATAGGTGAGCTGTGAAGATGGTGGCTGGGTGTACTGTAAAGGACCAGTACGTAGGGGATCAATTGGTGCAAATGGATTATAATATATATATATATAACAACATGTGAGCTGGGATTGACTCCAGCTCCTCCTGCGGCCCTTAAAGGAAAAGCAGTAAAGATAATGGATGGATCGTTGGTGTATAATCACCTGACAGGAAAAAAAACTTGCTTTCTGCATCCTCGTCACTAGGGGGCACTAAATCATTCACACTGGTCCTGTAGAGGGAAAATGCTCTGAAACAACCAGACACATTTTAATTGTCAAGGATTCAGTTGGGGGAAGCACAGTGGCACAGTGGCCCAGTGGTTAGCGGTGTCGTCCCACAGCAATAAGGTTCTCAGTTTGAATTCCGGTTTGGTCTGCGACTGGTCTGTGTGGTTAACCCTAAGGTGAATGCATGAATGGATGAGGTTGGTTCAATGTAAAGACAAGAGATATGATGACCTGACTGATTCATTATTGTGATATCTAACACATCCCATACTTGTTGGATTCAGTTCATAGTTTTGCTCTAAATAAATGTTATCCTTTTATGAATTTTGCGTCCTTTCCCGTTTTTGAGTCGGGTTATGACAACACGCATGTGGTGCTAACTTGCTGCTGCTGACAGAAAAGGCTAAATTACACATATATTTATTACTTGAACAAATAGCTGGTAAGTGTGGAAAGGCCTTGATCATTCACGAGATAAAATCTGATTTATTATCTAACTGTCCTTTCAAAAACCGGAAAACAAACCAGATATGCAAGAATCCTATTAATAAACTGAATCCAGCTCATTTATGTCCATGTGCAAAATAAACCACAAAACACACACTTGATGCTGGGAATTATTTTATTAGTAGAAACATGCATCAGGGTTAAACAACCACAGCTATATACATGTTTGATTCATCCTGTCACCGGTCGTCAGGAGGCTTCGAACTTAGGGTTGGAGCTAAGATGTTTATTTCAATTTGGTCAATTCTCAAATTAATACTTCTTTTAAAAAAAAGGGGGCAAAAGTTTCATAGCAGATTTAAAATGTCAGTTGAGACACTGTTACTGTTCAATTAGATCATTTATTTGTTGCTTTGGGGATAAAATCAACCCGTCACAGCTTCATCAGGACAGAATGCAAATTTAGTTTTGTTTCCTTTTCACTTTTGTCAACTTTCTTTCACCACACATGTTAAAGTGTACTTCTGTTGGGGTTTTTTGTCACAGACATTCAGTTCTTCATCGCTTTGTATCTTGGAGAACAGATTATAAATGTTTATTCTGGAATAACAGTTGTTCTTCTATTTATTTTTCAGCCTGGCGCCATCAGGATGAGCGAGGATGACGCTGGAGGAAGAGGAGGATGAAGAAGATGAAGGTGAGATGTCTGTGTGTCGAGGCTGTAAAGACAAAACAACAAATATTACGTCAAGTCTGGTGCATTTTTACATTATATATATATATAATTATATATTAGATAATATTTCACCTTCAATGTTTTTGTTTTTTAAGATGCTCAGAAAAAAGTCAAGTATTAAAAAAACACGATCACAGGGACGTGTAGTTTTACTGACTTTAACCCTTTTCTCTTCAGTCAACAACTGTGATCATGTTCTGCATGTTTCCATTTCTCATCAGAGGTATTTTTATGTTGACTCACCATGTGCTAGTCCACACTTCTCTTCCCTCTGTAAAGCACTGAACAGATTGAAGTGGTGTTAGAAACAAAAAGCACAATATTCTCACGTTGAGTATTAACCTCAAAATAACCTCCAAACAGTTCAAAATATTAAAATACTCACCTGTGCCGATGTTGTTGTCTGAGCAAGTTACTACAAGAGACAACAACAACAATTCAGAACAAATGTTTTATCCTTACTTTCTATATTAATAATATTAAAGGTTCATTACTGTGTGAATCTGAGTCATCTAAAAATGTCCCAAATTCTCTTTACTGCTGTTGTTACAAGTTATAACTGTGTGTTGATGTTTGACATTGTGATAAAAAAATCTTGCCAGTATAAACTCAGTCGTAAAAAAAATAAATCAACTTAAAAAGGTGCAAACATGTTTCTCGTCACGTGACGTCACAGTGAGCTTCATACCTGAGTAAATCCTCTGAGCACAGAACAGCACTCTGCTGCCCTCTGGTGTGAGCGGAGCCACCACCACATGGTACACGTCTCCACACTGGATGTTGCCACCATCACAGCTGTTCTCCCCAGGTGACGCAGAGCAGGTGTAGTTGTTGCTGCCTCCCACCATCTCTGCCACGTGGCTGTGGCTGCTGCCTGAGCTGCGCCAGTACAAGCGTATAGAGTTCCCTGCCGTCCTGTAGAGCCTGACCCCTGATGGACAGCACGCACCTGTATGACAGAGAGAGAGAGAGAGAGAGAGAGAGAGATGAAGTCTGTTGTCTCAAACAGGATGTCAGTGAATAACTGACCAAATATTATGTTTGAAATGATGTTTGTCTCTGCTTCTCATTGGTTGAAAACCTCCTCACTCACTGGACGAGAAGCCCTGATAGGTGCAGTTGGCCTGGCGCCCGCTGTGGCTGAACGCCTCCATGGTGACGGTGTAGTTTGTGCCACAGGTGATGCATCCCATGAGGCAGTGCGAGTCCTGTGTGTGGCAGCGGGCGTGACCACGCGGCGATGTCAGAGAGGTGATGAAGGAGTGAGCCCCTTTGGCGTGAGACCAGGAGACGTTGGTCATGGCCTGGGTCACCTGGGCCACGGTCAGATTCGCCGGGCAACAAGGTTCTGTAACAGAAGAAGAAGAAGGTGGATGATGATGACGAGGGTGTAACTCTGTGTCTGAATCTGCTTCAGAACAAATATATATAAATCATAAAGAGTAACGAGAAGTAAGGCCATTTTACATAAGATACAAGCAACTTTAAAGAATGAGAGCAAAGAGAAAAATAAAGTGATAAATATGAATATATGATTTCTAATAATGTTCTCATAGATCAGGAAACATCAACAAGGATGAAGATGAGTGTTATTACACGTTGACCTTAAATAAAGTCCTTTGTTTACCCAAATCATGAAAGTGATTCTGCTGAAGTTGCAGGGGACAAATAGAGCACATAAATATCAACGTACAGATAATATCCTGTATTTGGGGTCACTCCTAGTGGACGTGCATGGTCATAAACTGTTGAACTTAGCACATAACATTTATTTTCTATTACTTCTTACATCAAACTGATCTGATAATCCATATTGTGCAGTAACTATATTAATCAGAACCCTCACCTGTCTCCAGGGTTTCATAGTAGCTGGGTAAACTCTGCCCTGCGGCGCTGTGTGCGACGACACTGACTTCAAATGTGCAACCACAGGGAAGGTCGGTGATGTCGCAGCTGCTTCCTGTGGTGGTGCAGGTGTGTGTGCCGTCGTCTCCCACCGCGCTGACGGTGTAATTGACGGCTCTGTTGTTCGCTGTCCAGCTGACACCGACGCAGGAGGAGTTTTTCACGTTCAGCATCGTGTTCATGGGCATGCAAGGAGCTGGGGGGAGAGGAGAGGTTAAAGGCTGACTTCTTGTATTGTATTGTCTTGTATAAGGTCAGACCACAGAATATGTGTATTGTAAAGTTACTGTGAAGGTTGTGAAGACAAAGACATTTACTGATTTTACACACTGTTATCGTGAGTTTAAATTGTAACTGGGTATTTGCTGGACACATATAAAGAGACGTTCTCCACCTGTGTCTTTGGTGTGAGCTTTGCATCCACGGTTGCAGCCGCTGATGTCGTTGCAGGGGGTCACCACCACGCTGTAGGCCGTGTCACAGCTGAGGTCGGAGAGGGCGCACACCGGTGCCGTGTCGTTGCACAGGATGACCTCTGAACTGTCTGTGGCCCGGGTCTGGTACAGCTCCGCCCCCCGAGAAGCCGTCCACGTGATCTCCAGAGTGTCTGTGCTCACCGCAGAGACGGATACACCCTCTGGACAACAGGGCACTGAAGGACACAGGTGATGTGGAGGTAAACACACATGAATCATTTGATGATGATGATGATGATGATGATGATGATGAAGACATGTCACCTCTGCTGCTACTTACAGGTAGTGTAGTTGAATCTGTCTCCTGGAGGACTGGTGCCGGCCTGGTTGAAGGCCTGCACAGATACCAGGTAGGTGTAGCCACACTGGCAGTGGAAGGTGCAGTTGCTGCTGCTGGTGTTGCAGATCTCTTCCCCACCGTCGCCCCTCTTGATGAAGGCCATGTAGCCTTCAGCGTGAGGCACCGAGTTCCAGGTCAGCGAGCAGTTTCCGTCAGTCGCCTCCTCGAGGGCCAAAGCCTCCGGTGGGCAGGGGACTGAGAGCACAGGACAGCAGGGAGATCAGTCTCCATCAGGGCTTTTAGAGTTTCCTATAAGTTGTGTAAGTGTGTGATTTTGTTTTTGTGTCTCAATACATACAATATTTCCAGTGGTGACGTGTGTATATAATGTACATATGCTGTATTTTTATTTTATGTTTTATTCTTGACTTGTCTGCTGCTTCCCAGTGTGGGATCAATAAAGGTTTATCTTATCTTATCTTATCTTTAACATAAAAATTTGGATCACAAATCACAAATAATAATCACAAACTGTGGATTACTGGTACATTTCTACATTTAGTCTGATGCATGCGATCAAAATATCTATTATAGCTTTAATTAATTAATTAATTAATAGTCTGTTTGTTGGTTGGTTGGATTTTAAACAAGATTACACAAAAACTATTGGACAGATTATTACAAAACTTAGTGTACACAGTTGCCTTCATATTCAGTCGTGCCAGGAGTCCAAACATACTAGTTCTTAACACTAATATAACCTTTGTAGAAACTATTTTATTTTGATTGTGTCTATGGTCTCTTGTCATCTCCCGACTGATCTGACTTCTGTGTTGTGCGAAAATCCAAATCCAGGGAGAAAAGCAAATATTCTCCCGAACTGTGTGGATCTGACTCAAAGTGAATCTCTGCTGCTTACAGGTGATGAAGACCTCGGGGTGGGACGGGGGGCTGGGCCCGGCCTCGTTGGAGGCGGTGACCTGGATCGTGTGAACCTCTCCACAGCTCACCGGAGACAGGGTGCAGGAGCTGGAAGTGGAGTTGCACGTGAGGTTCTGGTCGCTCGTCACCAGATACTCGACGGGGCCGTGGACCTCCGGACCGACTTCCCAGGACACAGAGAGCTCGGCCTCACCGTTACCCATCACCACGGAGACGTTGACAGCAGAGGGGGTTGGAGGTCCTGTTGAAGGTCACAAGACAGTGATGCTGTGAGAACACACACAGGTTCACACACTGAGCCAGTTAAAACATGTAGATATTTGATACCACTGTGCATCTAGACACTAGTGTAATTGGTTTAAATACAATGTAGTCTTTGCTAATTTATTTAATGTTGAAAACTTCACAACGTTCCTGAGGATAATATTGAAGTCATCATACAGCTGCGTAGCATGTTTTCTTATGTCAGCAAATATATATTTAAGTATCTACTGCTTTTCACACTTACAGTCTATTCCTTTTTGAAGAATATACATGTTCGTGGTGTTATTCCTCATTATAACAAACACTTATCAGTGCCTCCTTACGTGTTGTCTGGTTGATGTACAAGCTGCCGTCCCCCTTGCGGCCCTCGATGTCCCAGGCGTGAATCCTGGTGATGTAGAGCGAACCGGCGTCCAGGCCAGAAATGGTCAGATTGGTGCTGGAGGTGTTGTACTTCATGTTGGTGCTTGAATTAAACTTGTACACGGACAGGGTGTACTGGGCGGTGTGAGCCACCGGAGCCCAGGATACAGTGATGCTGTCGTTGCTGAGGGAGGAGGTGGAGGGCTGAGGAGGAGGCAAAACTGTGGAGGAGAGGAGAGTTTGACAAAGTTCACATTTGTGAGATGTTCTCAGAGAGGAAGTCTGTACTAAGCTGCTCTTAGAATTTGAGTAGTTATAGCCTGGCAATTGGACGACAAACAAATCTGCTGGGTTGTAGTTAAAATCCCTACAACCGTCAATCCGATGTGATTAAATCACATCCACCCACTGTTAAATAAGAATACCTTTAGATGTTTAAGACATTTCTTATATTTCTATATTTGTTATTTTTTTTGTTTATTTTTAATTATCTATGGAATTGTTTTAATTTAATGCTTATTTTTGAATTGTCATGATGCCTTACACATCTTACATAAAGCATGTTGAATAGCCCTGTTGTTGTGCAATAATAATGATTTCCCTTTGTCTTTTATCATTTGAATGTGTAAGAATGTTAATGTTTAACATAATAAAATTGAATCTAACATATTAAAGTTACATCTGTTCTGCCGATCACTTGATCTTCAGCTTTTAATCTGTTCTTTCCCTTCAAGCTGTTTCTGCTTCTGCAACATGAAGTTGACGTCATTAAGTTTTGTCTCTTTTGTCTCCACGTGTTAATGAATAATTGATTAATACTACAACTTAATTATTATTAGGTTTTGAGACCAGGTGAAGAAAAACGATTTTTTGTGAAGACCGAGAGAGAGCGACCCTGCAGACAATCAAAAAGTGAGCAAACAAATGGTGAAACTGTTAAAATGCTTCTTTTCAGCTCATGAGGATCCGATGTTCCCCTGGAGGAGGCAGCGGAGGTGAGAGGTGACACCTTTGTGCTCGTGATGGGGTCAGCTCTTTGTGCGTCTGTCTCACAGGGGTCAGGTGGAGTTACCACAGACACAGGAGGGACCCTGAGGGATGCTGGGGCATTTATTCACTTAGACAAACCTGGATTTTCCACAAACACTGAGAGTGTATGTGCCTGAGGATGATGCAAGAATACGTTCACTCACAGTAATGTATATGCGGGGGGGACAATGGGACAGATCAGTTGACGACTTGTGGGGGCACGAGGAATGATCACAAAAGTGTCCAGTGTTGCTCAGTGAATTTCTGACTAATTTCTTCACCCTCTGGTGATATTTTAACTGAATTCATGTCTGAACTGTTGTTTTTCTAGCAGTCGAAAGTAAAAAATACAAAACTAAACATCAACATCACACCTGTCTTTGCAGTCGCAGGCAGAGACGGCTGGCTGCGGCCTCCTGCGTTCACTGCCATGATGCTGAGCGTGTACTCGGTGTATGGAGTGAGCGACTGGATCTCGGCGGGGGGGGACGACACCGTGTCTTCTCTGTAGAAGCCATTGGAGTTCTCGACACGTACGACGTACTGAGTGGCGCTGGTGCTCGTGGTGAAGTCCACCATCAACGTCCTGCTGTCCTTCGGCTTCACTGTGTGGATGGGTTCCATCATCTCAGGGGCTAAAAGGGAGTAAACAAAAAAAAAGGGTTTTCAAGATGTAGTAAGACACAGACACAACAGCACAATAGATATTAAAAAAATTATATATCTATCTCTATCTATCTATCGATCAGCTGTGTCTCTTCTCACCTGTTGATGACTCGACTGATGCGTTGCCCAGTATTTGTTGATTTTGGTCCTGAGCCTGTAAACTAAAGACATAGTTGATGTTTGGGGACAGAGAGTTGATGGAGCCCATCACAGTGTTTGGACCAAACGTGGAGAAAGCGATTATGCTGGTGGGGGAACTTTTGGTGGCGACAAGGATCTTATACGAGCTCGCTCCCGAGACCCTGGTCCATCTGAGAATCGCAGTCTTGGATGTTACTGAGAACACGGACAACTGGACACCTGAAGAGAGCAATTAGAGAAATGGTACTTATCAACCTCAAACTCAGAAAAATGTATGTGGTACTTTTAATTTTACTTGAATACATTTCTGTCTATGTATTTGTACTTTTAAGTCAAATATATTTCCTCCACCACTGATAATACAGGTGTGTGATTGTTCTTCCTCATATATGACGGTGACAAGATATTTACGAGTGGAATTAATGTTAAAAGAGCAAAACAGTACCTGATGCTGTCACAGCCTGCAAAGAGAGAAAAGAAAATAGATCTAATTATACAATCCATGTTCCAAGTTAATCACTTTCAATGTGATGCTTTAATTGCATTGCCTTCTTCACTTTTCCTCACAAAATTTCAGTGTCTTTTAAATTTTTAATTATTAAATAAATAAAGTTCCATTACCTGTGAGCATATGCCCAACGAGACAAAAATGGTCAGCCACTTCATGACGCCCATTCTTCACGTCTGTATCTGGAAACACTTTCACCTTCACAGGTCGTAGCTTCTCTTAGATTTTCTGTTGTAAATTTGCTTCACTCTTTTCTGTTTTACCTTTTCTTGTCTGTGTAGGTGGACATACCTGCATCTGGCTCCTCCCACTGGTTGGAAATGTCCAATCGTAGAGGAGCAGTGAGATGTACCTTGGCGGGCAGGTGCAGCTTGAATAGCATGAGAAGGAACCACCTACAGCTATGGGCATGTTACTCTATATTCAAGGATGTAGTCAAGGAAAAAGAAGAGTGACATGAAGAGGGGATCAGGAGCTCACCTGGCTTGAGGCCTCAAAACACACCCTGTCACACTGATGTGTTCACAGGAATAATAGAAATAGAAGCTAATTCCTCCCAGGGAAGAAGGAATAGGGAAACTTTACTGAAATCCAGAACATATAAGACAGAGCCTGAAGTATAAATACTAAGGACAAACAGGGGCTAATGATTTCACTTTAAAACATTTCTGCAGGTGCTGGATCAAAACAAAACTGTAAAACTGTAACGTCAGACAGAAGAAGCAAAATGTGGTTAAGGTGGTTTTGTACACGGGGCACTGCTCTCCTCTGTGGAACTAATAGAAACAGAAAAATACATAAAACAACACTATACAAGAACATATTATATATGACACATAATAAATCCGTCAAATCTAAAGCTAGAATCGCATAATTGAAGAGAAATTACTATGAATATGAAAAGTTAGAAGAAATGTGAACATAGCTTCCAAAGTAAAATCACAAGCTGAACTTCTGAACATACATCTCAAGACAAGGACTAAATATAATTTATTTTTACTTAAATAAAATGTATACTTGTGTCTTATTTTATTGTAAAATTGCCCTAATTTATATTTTATTAATTAATTAATATTTGATCTTTTTCCCCTTGTTTTATTCGTTTGTGAATTAAAAACAAACTACAACGCTCCGTCGCACACTCGATGACGCGGATGACGTCAGAAGCGGAGGACCCAGGGTACAGGAAGAGGACGAAAAGAAAGATGGCGGCGGTTTCGGATCACGGGCTGAAGAAACTAGTTTGGAAAAGTAAGTTCACGTCTAACGAAATACTTTTTGACGTTGAGGGGAAATAGCGTTAAAGATTTGTTTTTATTATAACGTTAAGGGTTTAAAAGTGACTGCGTGTTATTCCACTGAGCGTTTCTCACAGTGAACTTCAGCTCCAGATCTTGTTGCGTTTCACAACGGAAGTTTACAAATGTGTGTGTACGTGAAGTGATGACAACAGAATACACAATGAACACCGTCCTGTCGTTTCCACCGTAACTTCACCGACATGTCTTCATGTTGTGGCCCCGCTGTAGTGGCCGGGAGCCCCGCCTCACAAACCGACACACACACACTCGCACCAGGTTGTGTTGTTTCCGGTGGTGTTGGGGGTAAAGTGAAGCTACAGCACCAGGATGTAGAGACAGTGACGATCTGTCAGATGGGTCCACTCCTTTAAACCAGTGAACCATTCCACAAACACATCAGAAGAAGAAGAATCAATGATCACTAGGTTCGGAGCTCGGTGTTCTAGCCATGGTTCGGTCCATACCTTCATAGCTCGGTTGTGAGGGGGGTAGTGGAGGGTTTCTGGGCTTTATTAAAACACCAACATTTGCAACAGTAAAGAGAAGAACACGTGTGTGTGTGTGTGTGTGTGTGTGTGTGTGTGTGTGTGTGTGTGTGTGTGTAACCTGTTAGAAAGCACAAACGATGACTAAACAAAGTGCAGCGAAGGAAATGTAATATGTGTTTTAAGCAGTGATTTTAAAAGATTGTTCTGATTTTGAAAGCCTCACAGCCTCAGGCAGTCAACGTCTGGTTAGAAGCTGGTTACTTTTGAATAAACACAAAGTAGTTAAATGGTGGAGATGTCGCAGAGATGACTGGTTGAGGTTAAGAGTTCAGGTTCAAGAAGCACAAACTGAACACATGAATTTTCCATCCCGGTTTGAGTCATGCTGTTTTTCACGAGTCATGTTCTGTGTCTCTTACAGGAATAAAAGAAACGATTATAGCAGACAGCAGAAAGTCTGATATATGGAAGGTAAGACAGCCCTCACTTCCTAAAGTTGAATCAAAAGGAAAGACGACCTCCACGCTCCAGATCCAACTACAATAGCACTCAGTAAAGGGCACACCTCCGCCACAGGCCCAACAGTCTCCTTAAATTCAACCAAGCTGCACCAAATTCTAATTTCATAATTCTGCTGCCAAACAAACAAACAAACCAATGACGGTGGCAAAAAACATATCCTCTTTTGCACTGGTAACTTTTTCGTGATTGATTCCAGTTGCGCACAGATTCTCAAAAGAGAATTGTAATGTCTGTATTTTTGCAGTTCCAGAACTGTAATTTGGCTGTTGACTACTGATTTATCGTCTTCACAGATTTTGATTCTGGACCCTTTCACCACCAAGCTCCTCTCATCATGCTGCAAAATGTCCGACCTGATGTCAGAAAAAATTACAAGTTAGTGAAACGCTTTGTTCAGACATCAGACTGAATAGTTTATTATTTAGTCGGTATGTGGATTTTCCCTGTCACTGCTGTTAAACTAAATGTCTTGTTTTAAATATGTAGTTGTGGAGGACCTGTACAGAATCAGGGAGCCTGTTCCAGAAATGAAGGCCATCTACTTCATGTCACCCACTGCTAAGGTTTGATATTATAACCCTGTAATGGTCATTTTGCCTTTGGACTCAAGTTTTAATTTCTTTAAATTGATTTGTGACGGTGTTTCTTTCCTAGTTTCATTCTACCTTCTATTTCTTACTTCTAGTGTGTGGATGCCTTTATTGCGGACTTCAAAACCAAACCCAAGTATAAAGCAGCTTACGTTTATTTCACTGACTGTAAGTAACAAACAAATATCAACTCTAATCTACTATAGCAGCAACATAACTTACAAAATGACACTTAAACTAACTTCAGCTAAATGGTTGTGATGTTTTTGTGTCCGACAGACTGTCCTGATGACCTGTTCAACAATATGAAGCTGTACTGTGGAAAGTACATACGAGTCTGTAAGGAAATCAATATGTCCTTCATGCCGCAAGAGGCACAAGTGAGTGGTGACAGTCTGTCTCCTTCCTTTCTCTCTTTTTATTCATTTTGTTGTGGTTCCTTAGTAACTGAAGGAAAATCCCTTTGTTTGAATGCTTTTTGCTTTGTCATTGAGAGAAGGATTTTTGCAGCGTTCTGTGTGAATCTTTGTGGGAGTTGGCTGCTTCAAGCTGTGATGTAATGATTTTGCAATGTTTCTATTAGAGTGGCTTGGGAACAGTAACTAGTTCCAAATGGTTTTTTTTTAGATCTTTACAAAGTATAATACAGTTCTTATTTATTTCTTCAAATATTTAGACATTTAGATCTGGAGACAGCAAAATTATCACGAGACTGAAATGTTCCACGCTCTACTTTTATTATTTGATTATGTGTAGATTGTTAAAATAATTAATTGATAATAATAAGTAAACGATTTATTTTTCACTGGTGAATTGAATGTTTTTTTTTTTTTCAGGTGTTCACATGTGATAATCCGAGAGCTTTCCAAAGCATCTACAGTCCCAACAGCCAGGACAAAAAGAAAACCCTGGAGACTCTCGCAGACCAGCTCGTCTCTCTCTGTGCCACGTTGGACGAGTATCCAGGAATCAGATACAAGAAGTAAGTCAGAGAAGATTTGGTTTCTCAGCTTACAACACACCTCAGCCCCTAAAGCACAGTGAGAGCATTCAGGAGAGAAGCTTGAACTGAGAACACAGGATGTGGTATCTAGGCTCAGGTGAAGGCTCAGGTTGCACGGTACTAGATAAAGTAGTGATCACATCAAATATCGAATGTGTTTATACCTGATCTGCTTGGCTGCACTAGAAGGCAGAGTAACATTGCGTCAGTTAAACCTATTTTAACCAATGATAAATCCTGTAAAAACTGTTTGTATCATTTCTAGAGACAGCAACATGGAGAATGCCAAGACTCTCGCAGAGCTGGTGGACAACAAGCTGGCCAGACACTACGAGCTGGACGACAACGGCAAGAAAAAGGTGAGACTCCTGCTGAATAAGGAATGTTGTCAGTATAAACAAGGTCTTAGACCAGGGAGAAAATGAGAAACCGGAGATACTGTGTTTTTTTCTCCATCAGTTTAACAGTTAAACCTTAACAAGGTGTTGACCTTCTTCAGAAATTTAAAAAGGAAAATGTTTGCAGTTGTTGCTCGGTGGCAGCATTATCACAGAAAGCAAGGAAAACGTGTCATAAAGCTGTAACCGTGGTTTTTATAATAATAACTTCATATAAAAATATAAAGAATGTTCCTTTTTGTGTATTTTCTTCTATCACCAGGTAAAGACTCAGGCCCAACTGCTGATAGTGGAAAGAGGTTTTGACCCCGTCAGCCCCATCCTACACGAGCTGACCTACCAGGCCATGGCCTACTGACCTCATCAACGTCACCAATGACACCTACAAGTGATACAAGCTTTTCTCCCTGGAATTCTCCATATTCACACATGCAAAATGTGCTCCTCTATCAGTCAATGTGTCTTCCAGATTATAACATGTCTAGATGAAACCAATTATCTGGTTGTTTTTGTGGCCAGGTTCAAGTCCAAAGATGGCTCTGAGAAGCAGGCCCTGCTGAATGAGGACGACATGCTCTGGGTGAGGCTGAGGCACAAGCACATCGCTGAGGTCTCAGAGTAAGTGTGAGCAGCATCTGATTGGTGGATGTGTCCTGTTCCTTTCTTCCTCACGTCGACTCTGAACCTGTGTTTCTCTCACAACAGACAAATCCCCAAGATGGTCAAGGAAATATCTGCAAGCAAGAAACAGCCGGATGGGAAGGTGCAGTGTTTTCTCGATCTGTTGGAACTATGAGCTTCATACTTGACTTAAAATACCTGAACAAACATTTGATTACATTTTCTCTCTAGATCACAATTAGCAACTTGGCCCAGATGATGAAGAAGATGCCTTCGTTCCGTAAACAGCTGACTGAGGTATGACGCATCACTTTACTTAAAAAGCATTTACTCTTACCTTAAAGTTATCTGTTCAGCTTGAATCAACTTCTAGGACTTGATGATCATTTTTTGGATCCAACATGCAACAGGTTTTTTACATCCTACCTGTAATTGTAGCTCTAAGGGATCATTACGTTGTGGTTGGGTGTGGTGTTGCAAAGCCCTGTTTTCATGTGTGGTTAACTTAAGCATGTTGTAGCAGCGAAACTGAATGGAAAGTCATAATAATAATAATTATATGATATATACCTTTTTTATTATGGGAAATCCAATAATAACTCCAATAATAATATGTATACAAATTACAAAGAGTCACACTGTTTCTCTCCTGTTTTTGAATTCATAGCAAGCCGTTCACCTGCAGTTGGCCGAGGACTGTATGCAACAATACTCGAACAACGTGGAGAAACTCTGCAAAGCGGAACAGGTCTGTCTGTGGTCCTGTTTTAGCTGTGGTCTAAATCTGCCCCTAAAAAGTGTCTTAAAGGAAAAGAGTGGGATTGTTGTACTGGTCATTCCCAGTATTCCCAGCCCTAATGAAAGATGAAACCATGTTTTGGCTCTGTGTAGGACCTCGCTGTGGGGTCGGACGTGGAGGGGGTGAAGGTGAAAGATCAAATGAGGACCCTGCTGCCGGTGCTGCTCCACCCGTACAGCACCCACGAGAAGGTCAGAGCCGTGCTGCTCTACATCTTCAGCCAAAATGGTACGACCTTCCTCTCCACTCAGCAGATTAGTCTCTTTTCGCCTGTAAAGTAGTTCCTTGCTTTGTAGTCGTACAATATTATATATTATTAGACACTAAGACCCTGATTGTTTGTTTGTGTGTAAACAGGAACAACAGACGAGAACTTGAACAAACTCATCCAACATGTCAAGATCGAGGATGAACGAGAATTTATCCTGAACTGGAAAGAACTGGGCGTCCCCATCATCACATCGGTACGTGGAGCAGAGGAATAGATTGCGTGTCATCGTGTTCTCGTTTTGTTCGTCTACTCAATTCTCTCGTCGGTCCCCTGAATCCCGCTTATTGTTTCTCGTACGTATTTTTGTTTCCAGCAGAGTCTCTTCGCTCGCAAACCATCCAGACGGGATCGTTCCCAGGATCAGACGTACAACCTTTCCAGATGGACCCCTGTCATAAAAGATGTGATGGAGGTCAGTGAGGGGGGATTATTTTATTGTACAATTTATTCTTATATTCAGTCAGTTGTCAGCATTTATACTTTTATCCCAAACTCTTATGGGTTAAAACTAGGGCATGACTATAGGTATGAGAATAATTTAAATGGCATAGCTTCAAGGTTTGAAACTTGTATTTAAATTGCTGGTTAGAAAGAAAGATACCTCACAAAATGGTTCTTCACTTTTCAGGATGCTGTGGAGAACAAACTGGACACCAGAGAGTGGCCCCACCAGTCCGAGTCTCCTGCTGCCTGGAACGGCTCCGGAGCTGTCAGGTGGGTTGTGTACGAGTCATCGCACGAGAACTGGGTCAGTTCGTTTCTCTGCGAGAGATGTTCTGATCAGACTTTTTTATATTTTTCCCTTTTTCTTTCTTGCCAGGATGCATATTTATGTTTTTTCCCCCATAATTTGAACATTCAGTCTGCAGTTTTAAATTTATAAATGTTTCCTCCATCCATCCTCTGCCCCTCAGCGCCCGTCAGAAGCACAAAGCCAGCTCTCAGGACGAGCGGCGGACTGGCTCCCGCCTCATCATCTTCGTTATCGGGGGAATCAGCTTCTCAGAGATGCGTTCTGCCTACGAGGTCACCCAGTCCGTCAAATCCTGCGAGGTCATCATAGGTGAGTGTTAATACAAGATTACACAGATTGTGGGTTAACCTACCTCTTCCTGGACAATTTTACACCTTGTGCTAAATGTGTTTGGTTGCTGGTTGGTAATGATTTGCTGACTCTTATTTTCTTTGTCTTTCCACATGAACACATTGATTGAGCCTAATATTTCTTTACACTTTGATTCCAGGGTCCTCCCACATTTTGACCCCCACCAGTCTCCTGGACGACATCAAGGCCCTGAGCAAACCTCCCATGGAGACTTTCACAGTAGAAGAACGGAGCAACGCATGAGAAGTCTGCCCCCCCCTCCCCCTCCCTCGTCTCCCTGCGTCTCATGTCTCTGCACACTGCACTCAAATCTACTTCCTGAATGGAAGACTGAAGGGAATTTACCTTTATACTCATCTTCATGTTTTCATACTCATTTAAAAATCAAGTGCACATTAACAAGGTGTGGAACAGATTCTCCTCGATTGAAAACCTTCGGCCCGAAGAATATGGTCTGACTTTGAAACTCAGCCATGTGCACATTGGTCTAATTAAAATGGACCTTTTCTCTTCCTCCTGAGAACTTTTGAAGATGGTCTCACTCTCTGTGTTTTGCCTTTGTCCTTTAATAAACCTGCCTGTAATGTTACATGTTAAAGAGCAACTCTCAGAAACAGAATGATTTTGGATGAAAGAAGCGTGAAGCTGATGTAAATACTGTACGTAAGCACTGAGTCCCTGCTCCACCACTTTGACCTTTTCAGTCCCTGCTGTTTATAAACACTTAATATCATTTTCAAGAGTGTCTTTAACATAGAATCTTTATGTTTATGTTGTTTTGAATTACTGACCAATAAAAGGATGTTGTTCAAAGCGAGTCAGAGTTGGAGTTAATCTTCTTTTTGCACTGAGACGGGGTTGAAAATCATTTCTGTAGAATTGCTTGTTTCTATAATATAATGTTGAGCTGTCTGTGCATTCATGTGCTTCTCTGAAGGTCCCATTTCCCCAATTGTGAAGTCGTTGCTCTGACTTCTGTGTTTTTATGAGTTTTGGATTCAGAATGTGGAGAAAACATGGACGCTGTGAATAGAATATGATGCATTTAAGTGTGTAAAGCGTTTAAACATGCAGGCACACAAGGGGGGCCCAGGAATATTTATATTCTTAGAGGACGTCCTACTTGAGCCTCTGAATTAAGGGAATTATTTAGGCACTTGATTGAGCTTGATGGTGGCGTAGCTGATTTCCTGTTATTGCTTTGACCTTAATCGACTACACACTCAGACCTCATGCACAATGTTGGAATAAACTGTTGTGTGAGTTTATTACAGTTATTAATAATATTATTCTGACTCCTTGAAGCTTTTCCGGCTAATTAGCATTAAAATAAGGGTTGTTAAGGTCGGGTCTCAGGAATATGCTGTTTGTCAATGCTGCAGAACCAATATTGTTGCCTAAAATTATAAATACATAAAGTCAGAAAGAACTGAAGTACTAACCTCACTTCTCTAAAAGACCTTTTAAAGGAGAAATATCTTTATGTTCTGACACCTGTCTGATGAAGCTGTGATGAAAACTGGCATCCCATAATAACAAAGGGAGAAATACAGAGAATTAAAAGTCAGGAAACAGTGTCAGGTAACACACAACAGGGTGGTCATGCTCCAGTGATCCTATACGGAGGAGCACAAGGTGACTTCCTCTCTCTTTCCTCTGTGTGTTTATCCCACTTTACCGTCAGTCTGTGAAAACTATATACAAATAAATATGGTTTTCTCTGTAAAAACCCAGCAAAGCAGAAACATAGTTTGATTATTTATATCATATAAAACAACATACTTATATCTAAATGATGAATAACAGTCAAACCCCTGAGGGTTAGGAGTTTAATGTCACAGAAAAGTCTTCACATTTGACGATGTGGGCCCCAGTGAAGTTAAACACTTAAAAAACATACTTAAAAGATTGATAAAGTATGAAAAGATGTCAATCAATTTTCTGTTAATCAACCATTTGGTGTTGGGACGTTAGTTTCCGCTGAGCGCATGCGTGAGGGGTTTCCATGACAACCAGTGGGAGACTTTAGAAAACAAATCAGATCGAGACGTTGGGAACTTTCCTCCTCGGACTTTAACGGTTCACCGTTAAATCAGTGAGTGACTCCGCTGAGTTGTTTCTAGAGACTCGCTGAAATGTTGTCGAGGAGCAGGAAAGGTGTTCCCCAGGCGGCAGGAGGAGCCGGAGGAGCCGGGGGAGCCGGGGGAGGAGGAGGAGGAGCCGGACGTGGAGGTGAGGAGCCGGGGTCAGGAGGACACCGAGCCGACCACCGAGCAGCTCCCCCCGGGAGACAGGGGCAGCTCGTCCTCGGTGTCCAGGAAGGAGTCGACGGGTCCAGATATGAGGGAGAGTTTATGGACAGATTGAAACATGGAAGAGGAAAATACACCTTTGAGAACGGAGAGGTAAGAGATGTGTAACTTTATATTTATCAGAGGTTTCACTGAGGAAACATCAATACATTCACATTCAGGAGGAGACTCGATTGTTTTTAATCATGTCTCCACTGACTCTAACCAGGGAGTTAAAATTGCAGTATTTATAAATATACAGATGTATATTAAAGGTTAAAACTTACAAGATAAAATGTGGTAACATGAATTTGAAACACTCAAGTTAAGTACAAGTACCTCAAAGTACAATACCTGTAAATGCTCCTTGTACTTTCCACTACTTGATGACTTTTTATACTGCTGGGTAGCTTGTGATTTGTTTTCTTAATCTAGTATAACACATGACACTAGTAAGTATAATAAAATATATTCAATTATATTCAAGTAAAGTGTGATTTCCCTGTCTGCTCCTCTGTGTAGTACCACAAGGGCTCTTACTACAAAGACTACAGACATGGGGACGGACAGTACTGCTGGCCCATGGGACCGAAGTTCACTGGCAAGTTCTACCTCAACAGGCGGGAAGGATATGGACACCAAGTGCTTCTTAATGGAGCCACATTTCAGGTAAACTGGTTGCGTGGATGATGACATTGTGGATTAAAATACCAGTACATAGTAAATACCCTCTCCCCCTTTTCAGGGTTTGTTCCACATGGACCATAGGTTGGGTCCGGGGGTGGTGACTTATTCCGATGGTTGTCAGGATGTGGGTCTGTGGGTCGGGCCGCTCCTCCTGAGGTTCTGCTCCCCTTTAGAGGAGAGCTTTAGTCTCAAGAACTTTCCTGAATATGCTGCCTACATGGACCCAGCTGCCACCCCAGATTCCCTGACTCAGGTTCTGTGTTACCACTAAAACATCTGCATGTTTTACTGATTTTAAAACAATGTCAGGGTCCAGGCTGGAAGTTGTAAAACCCCTCATCTGACCCTAGATTTGTGTTTTTGTGTTTACACAATCAAATGTGTTGAATTAAATATTTATACAATTACAAAAACGATTCTGGAATGACCCCTGTGCTTCTCTCTTGTCTTTATCAGCCGCCCATTCTCTCTTTTCCGAAGGTAACTTCTTCTACGATGAATAATTACATGAGATTCGGGACTTAATTTAAAGCAGATGAACTGATCCCCTGTTCTCGTCAGACTCAAGCAGACAGAGACCTGCTGCTCGTGGATGAGGACTGTATCTACCCCCCCGGCATTGAGAGGTTCTGCACCAACGGAGATCTTCTGCCTCTGCCCCCACGCCGGAGAAAAGAGCTGGATCAGCAATTTTTTGGCGCGCTGTGGGAGCCGGAGATTAATCCGTACCTGGGCTATAAACGAGACCCATACGCCGATTTGCCATTACAGGCCCGCCTGCGGGAGAACATACACAGACACAGGTCTGGCTGGTGTAGTGGTAGTAGCCACACATCTTGTAGAAGTGACTGTAAACATGACTGCAAGTGACTAACATGTGGGTTTCCATGTCTGTTTCTCAGACGACTGGCTGAACATGTGTGCTGGGACGTGGCCGCTGTCCTCTCCATGTACAGGGAAGGTTTCGGTCCCAAAGGGATTTTGGAGGTGTCCTCCGAGCAGCTGATCCGGCACGCTTCACGGGGGGAGCTACCGGCTGTTACTCAGATCCTCAAGCGTCGTACGGTTTACCCTGATGTAGCAGATTCACAGGGCAACACTGCACTGATCGCCGCCACAGTAAGACACTGTTCATTGTTTAGCCTTTTGTTTGTTAAATCAACACTATGCAACTTTTGTTTTTTTTTAGAAAAATAGAATAGTAGCTTCAAAATCAGTTGGTACACTGACTTGGAATAGGGAGAATGTTTCCGCTTCTCACTCCCTCTCCTCACCCAGAACGTCTGTTCTTGTTCTCTGTAAATTTGGTGATATTTGTAGGCGTAAAATTCAAAGTGTCCCTGACTACTGTTCTTTGTGTCTGCCAGATAAACAACCACCATGATGTGATGCACCTGTTGTTGAATAGAGGTGTTCATATAGACAAGCTGAACTGTGAAGGGATGTCTGCCCTCGCCGTGTGTCATGTCCTCTTCTACCCTTTTCACTCTCTGAACACCACTATGTTGGAATCTCCTCAAACCCAAGTAAGAACTTAAACATAATGTTAAATCCGATGTTACCATTTTTCTCACAAGTGCACTTTTCCTGTTTTCTCATAATCTGTAGTTCATATTTGTGTTTTGCATTGAAAACCAACTGTAATACAACGCTTTGCATTGTCCGATGTGTCGTCAGGTTTTAAAGAATCCATCTTCATGTGGGAGCAGTTCCCAGATCAGCCAAGTGGACTTCACCAGGGACCCACTCGCGCTTCACAACAGACCCCAGACCTCTAACACAACCCTGAGCCAGCACTCGGACCGGTAGGAATGTCGCTATTAACACTGCTCTGACACATTATTCTGCAGAAACTGTATATTAATATATTCCATATCTTTTTGGATAATAATTAAGAGAAAGCAAAATGATAATCGTCATGAAAATGCTGCATTTATATATTTGTTTTCAGTTTCATTTGATGTGTGAATTTAATTTGTTGTGGTTTCTTTTCAGGACGGCAGAAGAACCAACCGACCACGTCTCACATCACAGCAGTAACGTGTCAAACGACAGTGAGCTCGTCACCGAGCGTCGGCCTGGTCTTCATCAACCTGAGACATCTAAAGACACTGAAGAGAGTGTGAGACGTATTCACAAGGAGGTTAAAGAGGCGTTGGAGTTGAGAGTCTGTCGAGCTGAAACAGCAGAAGAAGTTCAGGTATTCTAGTCTTCTACGTGTTCCTGCTTATTTTTCACCAAGATCCATGAATTACTTCAGAAATCAGTGAAAATGTCAATGTTAAAAATGTCTTATTTACACCCCCTGTGGTGGATCAACATTCCATCAAGTGTCATGATTAATCCATCCTGTAGTTTTAATGAAATCTTGCTTCCGAACAAACAGAGAAACATACAAATTAACAAACCTACTGGAGTAACAAGTCGTCATCTTGTCTGTTTGTTGCAGGACGAAGAACTGACCCCTGAGCAGTCGTCCGACTCTTCCTGCTTCGTCAGCAGCACGACCCTCCAGGACACACAGGAGACTGCACACAAAATGGCTGCCATGAAAATTGAGTCAGTTCTCTCTCTTCCTCTGCACTGTTCTGTTCTGATGATACTTTGCATGTGTCTCTGTGTGAGTTTTATATGTTCTGTGTCCGTCTGAGCAGAAACGATGCTCGATTGGAAACCCTGAAGATTCTGTTGGAGCGGGGAGCCGACCCCAACGTATCCAGGGTGCCCATGCCTGTCCTCTTTTTAGCAATCATGGCGTCCGACAGTGACGGCGTCCGGAGGCTGTTGCTGTGTAGAGCTCGTACTGACATTCCCCTTCCACCTGAGGTAGGGAATTCATAATTCACCTCCTCTAAAGGCAGAGTTTATTTGTGGCAGGTTGAGCCAAAGAGAATCTGCATGTGTGATCCAATAAACCATCAAATTCCCCTCGACCTCTCATCCTTATTATAGAGGAAAGGCCTTTATCCGCTGCACGTGGCTGCAGCACTGCCTGGGCGAGCAGGTCCCAAAATCACAGAGCTGCTGTTCTGTGCCATCACCGACCCAGACGCACAGGCGTGTGACCAGGACGACATCTTTGAACCAGATAAGGTGCGTGTTTCCTGTCACGCCTCATAACAGAGTTTATTGAAGCTGATTGATGAGCTCAGAAGAGTTTTTCTTTTTGGACTTTCCAGAAGTCTCAGGAAACACTGAGCACTGACGAGCAGCCACGTCTCAACGGAGGAGGCAGAACAGCTCTGCATGTGGCCTGTCAGAGAGTCAGTGACCCCCAGGTCAGTACTGTGTGTGCACTCACAACGACACCTCACTAACATGACACAAAGACGGATCAGGTCTGCAGCATGGTGTACAAATAATAATACAACTTCTTATGGATCTTATGGAGAGGCAACTTGGCTGTTGCCTCTCCATAAGATAAGAGCAGCAGGACGTTTATCACACAGTCTACTCACAGTGTGTTCGTGTTCCATTTAAAGAACCTGTGTGTTTGATTGTTTTTTCTCAGAATGCCGGTGAGGTCGTGGCCCTTCTGCTCTCACACAGAGCCAGCACACACCTCCTCTGGAGTGGACACTCCCCTCTCTCTCTGGCTATAGCAAGTGGCAATGAACAGGTGGATACCACACACACATACACACACACACACACACACACACACACACACTGTACACACGTGCACAATACTTCACTCTGTCTTTGACTGTTGTTAGGCTGTGAAGGAGCTGTTGAGCGGAGGAGCAGATCCTAACCTCCCTCTGGGCCGCGAGGTGGGCAGCGCCCTCTGTGCTGTCTCCAACATCAACTACCACTCGTGTGACGACAGACTCCAACTGGTAACACACAAAAACACAAAATGGTATCCCCTACACCAAAAAGTGCATAAAGTTGATTTAAAAATGTACATTTAGCAGCTGAATGAACTTTGTCCGGCATGTTTGAATATTTGTGGTTGTTTACTTTTGAGTCTGTGTTTATCTTCTCACCTGTTTTCCAATATGACTATAGTTCATTGAGAAAGTGAGACTCGGTTTCACATGTTTCATCTGAAACAACACAGATCACTGCGCACTAAGAAGCTCCGAACTAGTCCCAATCGTACAGTTTTCAACATCGTAAGCAAATAAGTGTGTTCTATGATCTTTAGGAAAAAGAGCAGCTGCTGTTTTGAGTCATTCAGTCCTGTGTGTGTGTGTCTGACGCAGCTGGACATGTTAGTTAAGGCTGGTGCTGACTTCCTGATGCCGGTTATGGTGGGTGGCGTTGTGGGAACCGCAGTGGACTTTGCATACAACTCCTTTAACCAGGTAACGCACCTTCTGTAGGTGATTCAAATGTTTGCATGGCAGAACACAGAGTTACCACTATATTGTGTTATGTGCAGTCTAATACACCTCAATACAATAACTCCTGCATTAGTCCAAGTGTCAGTGGTGCTGATCCAGTGTTTCTGTACTCGTTGAGGCTGTAATGAGTTCTGCTGTTTTACTGTAAGATATGAAATTGACCAATATCCATATTTTTGAAGCACCTCTTCTCTGACACTCTGTAAACAAACTGTCTAAAGTAAACAAGCCCTGAGAAGTTTTTTGTTTCTATAACTTATTTCTGAATCTGAACATCTGTCTGTGCGTTTAATGTTCCTATCCAGGACGGGCATATTGCCAACACTCCCTATCTCGCTTTGAAACATCGGGAGAGGGAAACATTCAACAAACGGCACCAGATTCTGAGCATGATGGGAAATCTGCTGAGACAGGCCGCTGTCCGGAGGGAGAAGGAGGCTTTAGAGAGAGAACAACAGCTCACACTAAATGGTCAGGGTGGTATCATGATGTTTCTGAAGTGTGGCTGTAAATCACACTCTGTGTATCACTGTGTTAATGTGAACTAACAGGCAACAGTAACATGGAGAGGTTTGTGTTCACAGAGCCTGGTGCCATTTCCTCCAACAAGCCCCCCCTCAGATGTGAAGGTCGAAGACACAGTGTAGAAAAACCCAGGTACAGGTAAATGAAGCATGTTCATATTGTCCCATTTCTTTTTCTAACAAAATGGTCATTCAAAATAACTTTCCAGGCCCTTTTTCCAACTCTATATGTGTGAATTTATTTTCCAGGAAACCCTTGTTTAAGTTCTGCTATCACTGCGGTCGCTCTGCGTCCGTGAAGCTGACGTCTTGTGGCCGCTGCCACAAGGTTTTCTTCTGCTCGCAGGCCTGTAATTTGAAGGCGAGACACAAGGACGAGTGTGTCATGGTGACAGGTGGGAATCTTCTTCAGTTACAATGCAGCAAAACCAACCTCCAACAAAATCCTATCACAGGAGATGCTCAGAAATATCACTGAATAAGCTTTTGATAAAATAACAATTCCAACCTAGTGTTTTTAATGTCTGTGATATTTGCAGAGAATATGATTTAAGTTTGTAAATACTGTGTCTGTCTCTCTCGTTGCAGCGTCTGCTGTTGGATCCAAGAGGAAGGTTGTGGTAAAACCCCCACAAAGACCCCAGGGAGTCAACAGACCGCTGACAGGGACAGAGAAGGTCCAAGTCCAGCTGAAGCATAACTACAGCCACATCTGACTGTATCTGGTGAAAACTTCATACTCTGTCACATTCTGTCTTCAATTTATTTGTTCACTTTATTGCTGAGGAAGACATTTAGTTCCATGATCATTTCTTATTGACATTGTATTTTGTATTTTGACATCACAACATTTTGTTCTAAGTATCACAGGTAAAAGTTCCTGAATCCTCTGTGACTGATATTATACTGATATTTGAATTGTTGTACTTGTTTGCTAATTTCTATAAATTGTTTCTTCTCTAATCTTTGCATTTCTGTAAATACGGGATCATTTCCCCTCTTTGTCCTGATAAACATTACATGTAATGTCTTGTCTTTCACACTTCCTCATAAACACATGTATAAGTGTATTGTCATTTTCAAAGTACGGCTGTGAACATCTGTGTGTGTGTGTGTGTGTGTGTGTTTCTTTAAATGTAATTGCAGCTGCAGCTCGGTGGCCTTGCATCACACACACATGAGTCAGCAGTGGGATGGGCCTCATTGTTTCCTTATGCTGCAGAATCACTGTCAGAGCTGCTGGTGGAACAACAGACACGTAAAGACTTTTACAGACTCACAGGAAACACAGGAACACAGGAACACACAGTTGTCAGCTGACAGGGAGCTTCAGGGGCGTTGGTCTCTGTGTGGGACACAGGAGTCATGAACTCTGACCCGGAGGAGCAGGAGGACGAACTGCTCGCTCTCCTCAGCATCTTCGGGCCGGAGGAGTTTGTCCGGAATGAGTCGAGTCCTGCCGGTGAAATCCGGGTGTCTGTGGAGCTTCCTGCTGACTTCACTGTGGCTCTGACAGAAGGTAAACAAACCAATGATGCTGTTTATTCTGTAAAATGAAAGTTTTTATATCTGCAAACATAAATACACAAATCACAAACTCATATCTGCCAATTTGTTAGGTCCAAACTGATAAATGAGACAGTTCCTCAGGGAAAAAGGTGTTTTCAGTTGGTGATATTAATGAATATTGTTAGTGTGGTGAAAGTTGTGCTGTGGTCACGTTGTGTTGTTGCTTCTCTACCTGAGGTGGAACCGTGAGAGAGTATGAGCTGTCGTTCCTCCCCCCTCTGCTCCTGACCTTTGAACTGCCTGCAGATTACCCATCATCCTCCCCTCCTTCCTTCACCCTCACCTGCAGCTGGATGACACACTCACAGGTACAGATGTGGGTCAGCTCAAACATCACTGGTCCCATGTATCACCCAATAAGACAGATGTTTCTCCACAGTTCTGACTCTCTCTCCCTCCACAGCTCTCTGCACTGTGCTCTCAGCTCACTGACCTCTACCAGGCCACCGGAGGCGCTGTGGTGCTCTTCTCCTGGGCCCAGTTTCTCAGAGAGGATGCCCTCAGGTTCCTGGACGTTCACACTCACCTGGAGCTCCCCTCGGGCGAACACAGCTCTCAGTACTTTAGCCTGAACTCACAGAATCACAAGGTGATCCCTGCTGAAGGCCCAAATCCTCCCACCTCAGACTGGAGCAGCACAGACTCTCAGGGAGCTGGAACATTACAAGAAAGTAGTGCACCCTCCCAACATGAATTCATTGAGGATTCAGGGCCTTCTGATGATTCTCAGCAAACTGCACGAGAGTCGGAACCCAGTGAACAGATCCTGAATGATCTGTCGTCAGAGGATAACAAAACCAAACGTCTTCCATTGGCTGACCCTGATCAGAACAGTGAAGGTTTCTCAAATGAAAGGGATGTTTCATCAGTGCTTCCCTCTGGCCCCTCAGGCGAGTTCGATCACATTGAACAAGGAGCTTCTGCTCTGCCGCTGCAGCCGGGAGAATCCTTTAGGAATAAAGAGCCAACCCTCTCCAGTCCCCCCCCAACTCCGTCACTAACTCTCCTGTCGCAGCTCTTGGTCCACGACGCTGCCCAGAAGCAGAGAGAGTTCTCCGTCACCCTGTTTTACTGCGCCGTGTGTTTTGTGGGCTGGCTGGGGTCGGAGTGTGTGCAGTTGCCAGAGTGTGGTCACATCTTCTGTCAGGCCTGTCTGTCTGAGTTCTGTAAGATGCAGATAACAGAGGGGAACGTCCAGGGCGTCACCTGTCCTGAGACCTCCTGCAGGGCCAGTCCCACTCCTGCACAGGTACAGCCCTCACCTGTCTGTGTGTGTGTGTGTGTGTGTGTGTGTGTGTGTGTGTGTGTGTGTTTGTGTTTATTTGTCCCTTTTCTGTTTATATTCTTTATATTACCCTTTATAAAAAAGAGGCTTATGTATAAAATTATTCTTGCATTCAAAGTATCAATAATGATAATAATAATAAATAATGATTATAATAATATATATTATTTTTCTGTTATTAATATTCTTGCATATTGTGGACAACCTGAAGCAAATTATAAATACTTCAGAATCTTTCACAGACAAATTGCTGTTGATGTTTTTCTGATACGCTCCAGCATGAAAACTTTAATTTGACAAAATAACAACGTGGAAAAATGCTTTTGGAAATGGTGTCATTGTGTAGTTTGTCCAGCAGAGAGCGCTACAACTGCATTACAGTTATTTATTGTTTGATAACCTCTTAGGGATCATTGCCATTAAAATATATATATATATATATATATATATATATATATATATATCTATTTGAGATGGGCTCTAGTTTACACACCATGACTTTCTTCAGCTGATGCAGTTGGAATCTCTTCTGGGTTTAACCTGATTTCTCTGTACATCCCTCAGAACAGTGTCTCTGTGAACATTTGCTCTCGTTCTGTTTCGAAGGTGAGGAGTCTGGTCGGAGAGGAACTGTTCAGCCGGTACGATCGTCTCCTGCTGCAGTCGACTCTGGACCTCATGTCTGGTGTGTTCATGTGAAACTGAACTTATACACCAGGGTGACTAGAGACAGGAATATACACGAGTCTTTCCTCCGGAGAAGTTCAAGAACCAGAAAACACATCATCTTTAGCACCTTCTTATGAAAAGAAAGATATTTCTATATTTTCTATATTGGCTTCATGTCTTTTCTCTTCTCGTCTCACGTGCAGATGTGACCTACTGTCCTCGCCGCTCCTGTGGTTCGCCCGTCATTGTGGAGAAGTCCCACACCGCGGCCATGTGCTCTGTGTGCCGCTTCCCTTTCTGTGTCGGCTGCAGGAAGACGTACCACGGAGCCGAGGACTGTCAGAAGAAGACCACCATGAAGAAACTGATGGAAACAGACCTTCAGCAGGGGAACGTGGACGTGCCACAGTCACAAGGTGCACGAGGATGTGTGTTCGTGTTTAATGGAGTCACTGCACAATTTATAAATCACAAGTTCAGTTTTCATATCTGCACATATTGGACAGGATATATCTATACCGATATATCTGTGATCGGTGTGTTTGCAGATAACATCAGCTGATCAGTACATCGGTCGACTCTACAGGTCATTTCTCAACCACCACAAAGAACAGTGTTAAACAAGGTCCCATTACGTTGTTCAGCAACAATCCACAGATCATTGATCAGCAACTCCTGATAATAGTTTCATGTTTTTTTTTGTGAGTTAAAGTTTCAGGATGTGAGGATTTGCCTCTTATCATCTGGGGCATTTTTGATCATCTGATGAGAAAGTATTTTTTAAATAATAGAATGAATTAAATGAATTTTATTTACATCAGGAGTCTGTACATAAAATGTATATACCTGTCAAGTTACATGTAAAAGAGCTGAAGTTGTAAAGTGTGAGTCAGTTGTCACACAAAACATAATCAGAATTTAAGTTCAAAGACTTTGTTCGTATGAACTGGTCATAAATTAAGAATTAACACAATGTTATAAATGAATCTAAATGTCCTTAAATTTGAGAAGAACTATTGAAGGTAGAAATAACCGATAAAGATTCCTCTTTTTTTGTCGTTTTAATATTTCATTACGGTCTTTTAATAAATTTCTATGTGGCAGAGAGAAACCTGTCTTAGTGGAAGCAGATGATGATGGTAGAAAACAGTCTGATAGCAGAAAGCAGATAATCTATAAATATCAGTCCTGGAATAATCCTGTTTGCTTGGCTGCAGACGTGCGTCAGTGTGAATCTGACGTGATGCCCTGTGTCCCTGTGTCTCTCAGAGGGGATGAGGGCTCTGTCAGACGACTACGCCAGCGGCAGCGAGGAGAGACGGCGCCTCCTGCAGAGCAGATACGGCCGCAGGATGCTGCAGGTCGTTCTGCCGGATATTCTGAGTGAGGACTGGGTGGTGTTCAACAGCAAGAGCTGCCCTCACTGCTTCTGCAAGATAGAGGTATGTATATCTATCATCTTATCATGAGCTCAGACAGATCTGGGCCTGTTTCACATTTTAAAACCACGTTAACTCGGTGGTACATGTGTGTTATGTTGTGTTTTATGCTGCAGAAAAACGGAGGATGTAACATGATGACGTGCTCTCGGTGCAGACAGCTGTTCTGCTGGTCCTGCCTCACCAGGCTGCAGAGACCTCGTAGTACAGCCCACTTTCAGGACGGCTCCTGCTCTCTCTATGGAGAATACCTGCCCTAGTCCTTCAGATCCTGTCACCATCAGTGAGTCTATCATGTGGATGATAGACTCTTTAATATTTAATGAAAAATACCAGGATGTAAAAAGAAACTTAATAGTTTAGAGCATGTTTTAAAACTATTATGATCACAACACGTGAGGTGTTTTATGGCTCAGGGATGTTTTTTAAATCACAGTTTATTTAAAGAAATCCCAGAAAAATAGCAAATATCACATTAGTGTCACTGTCAGAAATAATAATTTGGAAACTAAATCTAACTTACTGTCTTATGGGTTAGGGGTTGTCCAGCATCATGTGGCATAGTGTTGTGGTTGTATCATGAATTATTAACTGAGAACGGTTTTAATTTAATTTAATTTGAACTTAATCTCAAAGTTCCCGAAATTCTATCATTAAAGAAAAAGTAAAAAACAAAACTGACATTTTAGAGGCTAAAACCAGTAAATCAGTTTTACCTAAAAATGACTTGAATGATCATTTGCACTTTACACTCAACACACATTAGTTTTATTTATTTTATAATTGTTCTTTTATTGCTGCTGCAATGCAACTCTTACCTTCAGGATCAAATATTACATGCATGTAATTTAATATACATAATAATCATACAGTGATCTGAATTAAATAACAAAATTGCTGCTATTTACTTTTCAATAATCAATCACTTAAGTGACTAATCCCTGTAGCTCCCAGTAAACGTGGAGTAACTACATAGCAACTGAATTAATTATTCTACTGGAGATTTAACTGTGAAATAACTGCTTAATATTTCATAGGTGAATAATCACAGGTTTGATTTCCCTGCTCTTTTGATCCTGTGAACTAAACAGGTTCTGGTCAGATCGTTTAATCGCTTCTGTAAATCATCCATCCATCTATTATCTATACTTTACACACACAGACTCGGGGAGAACGTGCAAAAGGCCCGGAACGGTCTGCAGATGATGTGCCTTCTTTTAAGACGTCTCTAACATGGAGCGGGTCTGATACAGCTTCACTTTGCTCTGAAAGCTTTCTGGTCTTATCTCTCAAGCAGGGACTAAATGTGCATATGAGTGTATGTGGGTCACTGTTTTGCAGATATCTATTTATCGGTTGGTGCTTATTTGTTTTCCACATGAGCAGATTCTTCTTTTGTGTATTGTTGTTTTTCTTATTCCTTTTTTTTTTTTGGTGCGCTGCTTCTTTATACAACTGAAGTTTCATAAATAAAATATTTTTTAAAAAAGGGCAGTTTATGGGTCATTTTGCTTCTATCCTCTCTGACTGACTTCCTGTTTTGGAAGCGTCTCCCTCCCTTCCTCCTCTGCTCTGTCACAACAGTGGAACAAAGACCACTGTTACTGCAACATGTCCCCCGGGCTGCTGAGACATGATCAGAAATCTACAGCTGTCTTTCATATCGAGCCAAGAAACACTGGCCCCGCTCTCTTGTTGTCTTTCTTTGAGTGTGTGTGTGTGTGTGTGTGTGTGTGTGTTCAGGAAAGAATCCAGTTTCCTCACAGGGGTCATCATTTTCCCCATAAATGTCTAAACATCTTTTTGCCCTCATGACCCACAGTCCTCTATCAGAGCCTGGAGAGCTGGAGCTGAGCCGCTATGTCATTTTGTGGTTGATGAGGCTTTTTGTGACAACATGTGAGACATGACGTTGCCAGTAAATAAAAAGTCACACTCTGATGTTGTGAAAAAGCACTGGAATTATAAAAGAAACTAGAGTGTCACTCAGAATGAGTCCTTAAACGCTGCCAAGTCCCAAAGGTCCCCTGGAATTCAATCAAACCACATTAAATTACGCACTCATAGATATCAGTTCCCTAAATGTGCCTGATTTTTTAAATCATGCTTGATCAAAAAATAGATGACGTCCACCGGGCGACTGGACAAGCCGGTGAAGAGGCTCGGGGCTCAAGCAAGAGGACCCTGTGGACACAGTGAGAAAGCTGCAGACCATCATGGACAATGTGAACCATCCCCTGCACAACGTCTTGGACAAAGAAGAAACTGCAGTGGACGTCTGATCTCAGAGCGCTTCTGGAAATCCTTTGTCCCTCCAGCCATCAGGGTTTTCACTGCTGCGTCCAAAGAATCATGAGCTGGATGAAAAACTCATGCATGCAAGTAAGAAATGTTTTCTATTCTAAACCAGCAATAAAGCACCTTTAGAATTAAGGGATGGGAATTTTGAAGAGGAATTATATATATCAAGATACAAAGATCCCATTAAATAAAAAAGGAGCAGTAGTATAGGATTATCTTATTATAAAAAGGGTTCTAACTTTTATTTATTGTATTGCTTTTAATCAGAAGTCGGTTTGTCTTATTGCTTTTTTACCCATTTTCTCTTGCTATATATATTACATTATATTAAATTCTATTCTATTATTATTAATGTTTAAAAGAAAAGAAATTTAAGCAGAAATCTCAGCTTTTATTAATGTCTCCTCTCGTTGCTGGTTTATTTACACCAGCACCTACAGTAAATATAAACCCTTATAACCTGCATTCATTCATGAAAGTGTCAGCAGTAGTAGAAACAGCAGACGTGGCCCTTTGCAGCGTCGTGTCTCTGCTTGACAAATATAAAAGATCCACCCAGTGGCAGAAATCCAAGTTTGTGAATCATCACAATGATTTAAACCTGAGGCCAGAAAACCACATTTCATGCAATCTGCCTGTCAGCAGTATATATATATATATATATATATATATAAACCGCTTTCTGGGCAGGAGTAACACCAGGAGTAATGACTTAATCATGGTTAACAGCACAGAGCTTCTCCCCGTGAGTCAATAACAGCATCAACCAGCAGAAGGTTTATTTCCCCCGGAGCGGTGCGAGAACAAATGAGACCCATTCACTGTAATGATCATCACATCAGCTCCGTCGTTTAGATCATCGGCACGTTTATTCATCAGAAAACACAAACACACACACACACACACACACACACACACACACACACACACACACAGCTACAGAAATCAGTGCGTCAGTCATCCAGGTTTCCAATCAGTCAGTGTATTGGCAACTTTGTTCAGAGGCACAGGAAGTGTGCTGAGGTTCTCACAGGGAGTGAACACTGTCCTGCAGGGGGCACTGTGAAGATATTTGGGGCCCCTGACAGTGGTGTGGGGTCCTGAATTCTGACTGTAATTAAAGATGGAACGACACGACGGCTCCCCGAAAAGTGAAGCCAGAACATCTTGATCGCCCCCGGTGGCTGGCTACAGTATCGGTTATAAACGCTGTCTCCTCCATGTAAGTGCACTGGACATGGACCAAACAAATAATTATGATTTTTGTTTGTTCAAATGTAGATTTTTCCAGTTAGTTTGGTGTTAATTCGTTGATCGATGCTTCAAAACCCCAAACCAGACATCATGATTGACTCGACATTGGTGTGACCTCAACACCTTGGTCCCACTCCACGATCACTACTGCAAAATGGCGTCCAAAATCCTGCATCCGGGATATCTCTACATTTCTATAAAACGGGACAAAGTGCAGGCGCGTCGTCCATCTTCATTTACAATCTGTGGCCTGCACACGAGGATAAAAGGGCTTTTTTTACGTAAGGCAAGCATTCGCCATTCCATATATTCTGAAAGAGTGACGCCATTCGAAACCAATGTAGCTGCCATGCACATGATGATACATGCAGGCAAGAGGAGATCATTTCAGGATCTATGTTTGACATTTTGGGACCAATTCTCATAAAGCTACAGTGCCACATGACGACATTAAAACTGTCCTTTAATAACTTTACAAGGTCCATCGTCTCTATCGTTTTTTGTCAAACTCTGATCAGTTGTGTCTAATTTCCTTGCAGACTATGTATATTATTATTTTTCATATTCGTTTGTGCTACATCTCACAGGTTACAGTGTCGTTTTCTCCTACTTGACCTCACAGTGTCGCCCATCTACCCCCCCCCCCGGTCTGATCCGATCAGTCCAGCGGTGCAGCACACGGAGAAACACACATTTACAAATATGATACATGTCCATTAACAGCTCCGACCCCTCACCTTGTAAACATCGAAGAGGCAAATGATAACAATGGGAGCAAAGCGTTCACTTGAAATAAACAATTATAATCTCTTTATAACAACAGTGTCTTTTTATATTCAGTGCAAACTCGTCATTTGGACCAATGCCCCTTTTTGTAGATTCAGCACAGACATTTCCAAACGACCCTTCACCTCACATCTTCATTTTCTCTCAGCAGTAGAAACATCGGAATTAAATGTGAAAATGTGTAATAATACATCTCTGTGATTTACAGCAAAGCACAAACTCATTAACTTGTGGTGCTGAAACACAGCAGAGTTCAAATTACAGCGTTAGTTAAAAACAGAGAAAATCAATTATCATCTATATATTCTAGTTACAGACCGTCACAGTCTCTAACAGGTAAAGACTAAATAATCAGAAGTGGTTTAAAGAGGTCACCGAACCAAACAACAGCTAAACAGACCCTTTATAAGCATTAATGTGATCTAGTGTAATTTAATAAAAGTCCTGATTGAAAAATAATACAACCGTGAACCTGGTACTGACCTTTTCATCGTATAAATACCTTTATTCACCACAGTGGTTTTTAACGCCTTAAAACATTTGTTAAACCAATATTATATATTATATATTCAGATGTTTAAGGTTTAATCACTGCAACAATATTAAATTAGTTACTCTATTACTAGAAGATGTGTTCACCATTTTATTTCTAACTCGTTCATTTTCTTTCCATTAAAGCCTCTAAAGTCGTGTTTTTTTATTATTATTAATGACATTAGATTGATAGTTTTTTTTGTTGTTCCCCTTTGAAACTCTTTCAAATGATCCAGGAGGCTTTGGGTCAAAGGTTAAAAAATGCAGTGTTGTGGGCTCTTCAGTGTTTTTACTGTTTTGACTGTAATGGAGGAGCACAGATTTTGTTTTTTACGTGTTTCCCAAAATGAAACCAATCTAGAATCACTATGATCTTGTTGTAATAAAAAAGCTGAGGAAAATGCCTAATGGTTTGGAGCAGTGGCCTCAAGGTAGAAAAGATAAATCTGAGGAGTCTCAAACAATATTCCTGCAACACAAAAAAAAAATCACATTTATGTTTTATGACATTTCTCTTCTTTGAAATGAAAATACTAAGATACTGGATGAATTTTAATGGCATCCGGGGCCCGGTGCCCGGTGGCAGCTGCACAGCTTGTCCAGCCTTGTTCAAATGAATCTGAAAAATCAATCTTTGGTTGAGCTGCTCATAAATCAGGTCCAAACTAATCTGCAACTGAGGGGTCTCCAGTTGATATTTCCACATTTTAATTGGGCAGCACTGGGAGCAGAAGCCAAAATGTTTCCCGATGCTGTCTCCAGTATCTTAAAGAGTCTTAATCTTAATCTTAAGCAAAGTCTGTAGGAGCCTGTTCATTTCTCCTCATCTCCTATGAAGTGCATTATTTCATGCACTAGCTGAAGGTGTCTGCATTAAGAAGCCTGTCAGCACAATGAAGGCTGATGCTATATAAGACTTTCATATAAGACAAAGCGTGTTAATTTCTCCGAGGAGGAGGAGGAGAGGCTCCGTCTAATGGGAAGATCTCGTCGACTGGGCCTCGCCCACAGCTTTGGTTACAGCTCTGCTTTCTCCAGCTCCTCTTTGTTCTGCTCTGTGTGAACACGGTGGGCTAATGAAGCAGCCAATGGTTTTATTTGCTTTGCTTTGCTTGTCTCTGCCTCTCTGACTCCCCATCCTCTTCTTTTTCCTCACATGTTTAAATCCCTGAACGCGGCAGTCCGCTGTCCCCTCAGTACGATTCTCCTGAGTGTCCTCGTATGTGTGATCAGGTGTGTGTTTGTGCTCTGGAGACACATGTGAGATGTAAACAGCTGCCTCTCGCCTCAGTGAACTCAACCAACCGCACACAAACACTGGACGCTGCTTGTAACACATCTGGATATGCGACGCATAATTCAATCAGTCAGGCCTGACTGATTGAATTAAGTGTGTGTGTGTGTGTGTGTGTGTGTGTGTGTGTGTGTGTGTGTGTACATATATGTACATGTACAAACGCTGCTGTCATGCTGGAAAAGTTAGAAAACCAAATTTAGTTTAATTAGTTTTATTCTCTGTCTCATTTCCTAACTCTGAAAAGGGGCTTTGGTTGATAAATCAAGCATTATTATTATTATTATTTAGTAAATACAGTCAATAATATGTGGATTTTTTTGACCTGGTCACTGTTATCTTTGAATGCCGTTGAGTTAAAGGCACTTTACTCACGTTTACTCATTAAATGTTTGACTAAAAAATAAGATCTTCTCAGGATTGGTTAAATAATGCAGAACAAGCTGAGCAGGTTGTCGAGGGTAAAAGAAAACAAAAGCATTTGTCTGAAGACGCAGACGTGTTGCTCCTCTGCAGCCGTTTCACACTTCAGTAAAACCTCAGTTGCGTCCCCTCTGGGAGTCGAGATCGATCAGGACGATTAACTTGATATGTCTTACAACCAGAAACACTCACAAGCTCTCTTCAAGCAGCACCGTTCATTTAAGTTGCAAACTAATTAGAAGTTTGGAGTTAAAGACAACAAAGTAGTTTTCAAAGTGTTTGCAGGTTCATCACGATGCCAAAGACTCAACTTCAGCAGCTTTTCACGACAGACTGGTACCAGAGTTATGTTTTCAACAAAGGCCCCATCCAAGTGGTACAGGGGGCCTGCAGCACACACACACACACACACACACACACACACACACACACACACACACACAGGGCAGACATTCAGTCAGTGCACACTTTGTACAAGATTCCTGATAATTAATAAATAGATCATGAGTATTTACAATATACACCAGGGTAACATTAAACAAAGAATCTATTGTACTCACTTATTCTATATTTCAACTCATTAAATTGAGGATATTTACATGAGATTTGTGTAACGAGAAGAAAGATGACAGAGAATATAGAAAATCCCAATCAACACTGTGGATTGGCTTCTACTGTACTTGCTGAATGGCTCGCCAAGGTTAATTCTTTAGCCTTATTCCCACTAAAGGCACATACGAAGCTAAGCAGGGCTCAGCCGTTAGCCTGAAACACACCAAAGGGCCGGTAAGTAAAAGGTTGGCGAAGGCGAACAGATTTGTTTAACACCGTTTCTTCCAGGTGATGTTCATTGTGCTTTTGTTTTAGTTTTAAATAGTACTTTGGATTTTATTGCCTGCATCAGGTTATAAAATGTTGGATTTTCTCTTTCGTGACCTGCGGTCACTGAGTGGTCCCTGCTGTAAAAACACCTGCAGGGCTCTTTCATTCCCTTGTTCGCCACTGCGCTCGTCTCCTTCCTTTTACTTTCAACAACAATTTCTCTCTGTTTTCCACAGTTTGCGTTCTCTCTCTCTCTCTCTCTCTCTGTCTGTCCTTGTCCTCTCCTCTCGCCCTGTGAGGTCCCTGTGCACCACTCGTCGGCTCCCTGCAGCCACAACAAGCTCAAGATTTACTTGCAGTTCATTTGCATTTCGCCGTATCCTCTCAGAAAGCAACCCACTCAAGACCGTGGATGAAACTTGACCAGAAATAGTCTAAGGTTGTAGTCAGTGCCTTGATATATATTTGTTTCTGTGGTGAATGCTGCACTTTTCACCATTTTCCTGCAGCCTGGTTTGTTTCTAAAGGCTGATTTTCAAAATATCAAAAGCCAATTATAGCTTTGTGTGTTTGAGCATTAGGTCAAGTGTCTGATCCATAAATCAAATGAACTACAACAAGCTCTTGAGGCCATTTGGGCTGGTCCCTTCACTAAGTATTACCCCTTAAACACAGGTCAGTGTTTGCCACCTGCACCCGTTCTTCTCCCCCCCCCCCTCTCATCACGTGTCCCTTAGCTGTAGCCGAGGTTCTCCATCTCGTGGCGGTATCTTAACTCTGACACTTTAGCCTTGTGCTGCTTGCTCTCCAGATGCTGCCTGAAGTCCGTCTCCTGCTCGGCACCACAGTTGCACATGGAGCAGTAGAACTGTCCGCTGGGAGTCACACACATGGCCAAGTCCCTGGGGATGCGCTGCCTCGGCCTGGGGTTGTAGTACGGCCCTGCAGGGACAAAGAGAGGAGAGGCTGGCTGAATTCTCTTACTTTAAAATAGGTAAAGAGTAGATGAGGTGAAGGGCTACAACTGGATAAATACTTGTTGTGTGTGGCCTGTGGTCCCAAACCCCAAAATATTCAATTTACAAAAATACATGAGAGACAAAAGCAGAAAATCCTTAATTCATGGTCAGTCGAGAATGAATCCTCCTGACGTTGGCTTGTTTTTGATTTAGGTCATCTGTGCGTCCCGCTGATGGACTCGCTCAACCAATCACGTGTCTGTCTCAGCTGTCAATCACGATGATTTTATATCGTCGAATAACTAATTAAAACAAACCTTTTAAGAGACATGAACACAGTGTGATACAAACTCAATATAATGACAGAAATCATCTCAGAGAAAAGTTAATTCGACATGTACTTTTTAGTTTGGTCCATGTCCCATCCACTAACATGGAGGAGGTCGTGTTTTTTTATTACTGCAAATTATCGCCTAACTTGATTGATCGAATATGTATTTTGACATTAGCACGAAGGCTGGAGACAAACACAAAGCTACACTTCACGTCTGATGTCGAAAATAGATCAGTATCACACACAAAGTCGTCTCGGATTACAATTCATTGAAAAAGGGTATTATTGTGTGTGTGTGTGTGTGTGTGTGTGTGTGTGTGTGTGTGTGTCTTCACACGGCAGAGAAACTAGAAGGTGATGAGGAGAAAGATAAAAAAAGACAGTGAGGAGTGAACTGCAGGAGCAAGTGCAACTATTCTGGGGTTTGTCCATCAAGAAAACTGATTAAACCAGCACAACGTTGTGAGGAGAGGGAATAAAAGAGAGGGAGGAAGAGAGGAAGAGAGGGAATAAGAGAGAGGGAGTGAGAGAGGAAGAGAGGGAATAAGAGAGAGGGAGTGAGAGAGGAGAGAAGAGAATTTGCTCTACAGTGGGATTTATGCTGTTTCATGCTAACATGTGGTGTCTTTGCCTGTAGAAAGAGTGAAAGACGGCGAGAGAGAGAGTCTGACGTTACCTTGTGTGTATCTGTTTACACAGACACACACAGACACACACAGAGACACACAGACACACACAGACACACGGTCTAATGGAAGCTTTCAGATAAAAATGTTTCTGCCTGTAGGCCAGATGAGACACTGGTGAAATGTTACTGTCAGTGACGCAGTTGTGTGGTGAGTATTAGTAGTAATAGTAGAAGTATTATTGTTACCTCCACCTAGGAAGTTATGTTTTCACCCCAGTCCATTTGTTTGCTGGTTGGTTTGTTGACTCATCAACTACTGGACGGATAAACATGAAACTTGGTGGAAGGATGTGGAATAGTTCAGTGAAGAACCCGTCACATCGGTGCATGTTTATTTTTATTTACGTTTATTTTCAGCGCAGAGGTTCCTAATGTTATCGTCTTGTCCTAAAAATAACACAAATTATTTTCGGTGTCGTTCTAACTAAGCTGCAGCAGCTTATTTCACTGACGTCTCCTGTCATCAGTACACGGGAGAAGAACTGCTTCTGATTTTCTTTCCTCTCTCTCTCTCTCTCTGCCCCAGGGGTGTTCATTAGAGCTCGGCTTCTGGAGTCGAGGATGAGACGCTGGACAGCCAAACGCCCTGGACAGAATATATAGTGCATATGTGCAGAGAATTTTATGGATTATATCACATTTTATGCTGAGGGAAAATCCAGTCTGAAGTGCTAGAGGCCAAATGGTTGTGCAGTTGCTCACCATGCTGCACAGTGTTAGTGCCGACTGGTGGATTCATGTAGAAGCCAGTGGGGCGTGATGTACACCCTGCAGACATGGTGCATATACACCATGCACCAATCAAGCAATGCTAATGTTTTATATCATATAATAGATTCCACAATGATGTCATCATGACATAATTCATACCATATAATGTATATGACCAATTTTCTTGGTTGCAAAAGTGACTTAACTGTATGACGTCATCTTCTGATTTCACAGGGATGCCATGATGATGTTAATCCATATGTTTATGAAATTATTTTTTTTCTTGACATGTTACCTGGCATGGCGACCGGTAGCTGTGGGCTGCGGCGGTTTTTCACCAGTTTGTATTCGCTGCCATCTTTCCTGTTTCTTCTTGCGGCCGCCTCATTGCTGCCTTCCCTGTACCAGAGTGAAAATCAATTCAGCTTGGTCCAAAGGTGAATATGTTCTGTTCTTATAAACCATCAGAAATGGCTGCTTAAACATTGAGCTGTGACTTCAGGTGATTGTTTTAAACTGACTTTGACCTGATTAAGTCTCCTGAGTAACATTTATCTGCACAAAGTAGAATGAGGATGGGCGTATCTGTGCCCGAACCTACATGTTATTGGAATTCTGCTGGGCCTCTGCGAGCCTTAGTTTCTTGGCGTGGTTCTTGCCCTGGTAGTGAGCCTGTGCAACCGCCGGTGAGCTGAAAGAGGCGTCACACAGCTTACAGTAGTCGTTCTCTGTGGCCAAGATGACCCGAGTCGCCCCCTTATACAGCGCCTGAGGACACGGGACAAAGCAGTGCATACTGAGAGAAGGGAAGGGAGGTGGGAGGACTGCAAGGAATTCCTTAGATTTTCAATCTAGTACAAACGCACTAAAGTCCAAAGACATTTAATTTAAGTCATGAGCAAAAAGCACAGGCCTAGAATAAAAGTCCCTGTTTTGTACATTTTACAAAACTTATTATTGGTTTCTGTGTTTACTTTCTTTATTCAAAGTCAACACCAGGGACAGATACACAAGCACAGTAGTTGTACTTCAACAACACGATGAAAGTCTAAGAATTTATACCATTACTGTAAAATGCATAATATACAATAGTTTAATTTAAGTTTATCTCCTAATGCTAATTCGACATCCACCCCTTTTTTTTAATTCAATTACAATAGTTCTTGCATTTAAATGGACTTCAGATTTAACTTCTGGTGGCACCAACCAGACAAAACGAGTCAGAGAAAGTTTGTATTTTCTTTTCAAAGTGCGTTTAGACTGAGAACAGACAATAACTTCCTCAGTGGTAAGAAGATAAGGAAATGAAGCAGAGTGACTCAGCAGTTCCTGACCAACTCCTCAGAGGGAAACGACCTCCATCAGCACATCAGTCACTTTGGCAGCAGCTCGCCCACCTCCCAAACTAAAATAGTTTCTGTTGCTGAGTCTGACCTGTCTGCCTGTGTCACTGTCTGTGGATCCTGAGTTGAGGGCTGTCTGGCCCGCTGCATCAAGGACTTCTGGGATCCTAATGGCTGGTGGCTGTTGACTGCCAGCGTAGAAATTCCTCAACTTTTTACTGTGGTTCTTCCCCTGGAAAGACAGATAAAGAGATATAATTATATGTGTATGACTTTGCTACATCTGCTGCATGTGTAAATGTGTATTTCCACTGACCTGGTAGTGAGCCTGTGCCTGCTGAGCGGAGTTCAGTGTGACATTGCAGAGTTTACAGTACAGCGGTTTGCACAGTTCCTCCAGCCCCATGTCCTCCTGCTCCTCCATCCCCAGCGGAGAGCCCTCGTCCTGGGGCTGCTCACCGGCTGGGGCTGCCTGACCAGGGAGATGACAGGGGATGAGGCCGGATGGGATGAGGGTTGGACCTGGGGGCCGTGGGGGCAGCTGTGAGGGATCTAGGCCCGGAGCAGGAGGGGACAACAGAGGGCTGGGAGGGAGGGAGAATCTGCCAGCTCCGGGCGCCACTACAGGTGGTGGCACCAGCGCTTGTGCATGGTTCAAAGGGGGAGGCCCTAATGGCTGTGTGAGGTCCATGGTTGGAGGCACTATCGCTTGTGTGTGATCTACATGTGGGGGCCCCATGGTGTGTGGCAAGGGTGGAGGTCCCAAAGGCTGAGCTGGCACCATTGGAGGGGGGCCTAAGCTGTGTGGTGGGGTAATGTGGGGAGGCCTTAATGGGTGAGTAGCACTTATGGGAGGGGGCCCTAGAGTCTGGGAGGGAGCCATAGTTGGGGGTCCAATTGCCTGAGCCGGGGCCATGGGTGGTGGGCCGAGTGGCTGCGTAGGTGCCATAGGTGGAGGCCCCAGCTGGTGCAGGGAGTCCATGTGGTGGAAAGGCTGCTGGGGGTGGCTGAAGAGACTCAGGGGAGGCTTCAACATGTTCTCAGGCCCTGTGGACGTAGCAGAAAATACACAAGTTCGGACTAATCTGGTGGAGTCGTTACGAAGCAAGAAAATTGAAATTTAAGACAATGCCACTCAATGGATAGATATGCTTGTTTGCTTATCTTTAAACTAAATTTAACTGAGATCTATAAATATGTTTTCTACTAATCAGAAGTAGGACATATCCTCCAGCTCTTCATTGGCAAAGGAAAGTGTTGCAACATTATTGTATGCATTGTACTGGGTTAGACTGTTGATAATGCTTCAGCTACTGCAGATTGACGTGAATACTGCGATCATTTAACATAACCATGAAAATCCAAGGACAAGGGACACTTGGAGCCCTGAGGCCGGACAAATATAAAGACATGGGCGAATGGAAACACATTCTCGGACAGAGGAGCTTCACTGGGCATCAGAAAGATTAGGCTGATCCTGCAGCGCCAGTAGGCATGAATGCTGGGACGTTACGTCCACTTGCATGTGCACACACACACACACACACACACACACACACACACACACACACACACACAGAGAGAATAAAATCCTCGAGCCTCTCTCATCATAAGAGATCAGATGGAGATGAAGAGATGAAGTGTGACACTCGAATAGGTTTATACAGTGTGTGTGTTTATGTTTGTGCATGCGTATACACAAATGGCTGTGTTCCTTTGTACCACTCTGATGCTCCTCTTTATGTATGTGTGCGTGTACGTGCGCGAGTAATAGGCCAACAGCTGTGTCAAACCTCACTGTGCTGCAAGCTTTTCATCTGGAATCCAATCGGACGCCCAACGGCAGTGATTCACGGACCCAAAATAACACCCGGGGGTGTTTGTGTTTCCGACTGCTGCTAGTTGTCCGTGTGTCTGTCGAGTGGCTGCCTGTCCGTCACCTGGCCTGCCTGACCTCAGTGTAAAGGTATGCCGGACAAGGCTCTGACCTTATAGTAATGTCAGCAGCAAAGTTAGACTGTCAGCAGAGCAGGATCTGTTGTTTATATAGTAGTTAAGGAATAAATTCACTGTTTTCATTAAGATGCACTGCTTAAGGACATTGTGTGCTGTTTTAACATAATGGAAGCTTTTTACATTTGCTCTTCTCGGGAGCTGCTTTTAAGGAAATTGTATCTGGCATCCTCTGAGCGGAGCAACAGTTATTTGCTTGTGATAAACAGAGGGGCTGAGTGAGCATTAAGGGGACAAAGAGAAGCAGCTCTGACAGAAGCTCTGCTTCAAGCTTCATCAAAACGAAAATCCACAAGAAGACAGCACGTGGAAGGTGATCTGTGACAGAAACACCACAACAACGATGGCTTCAGTACCGAAGTAAGGAACGGATTATAATTAAAATAAAGGGGTCAAAAGGTTCTAACAAAAATATATTTTCAGTATATCTCTGCTCTTTTTGCTGTTGGTGTTGGATGAGACCAATAAGCAGCTCAGCATTAGTGTCATAAAGAAGCAGATCCACCAATCCAGCTCCACCCACTGCACATCGGTGGCAGCAGCCTCATGAGGAACCTTTGACCTCAATAGAAACGGCCTGCGCAGCATTTCACTGCAGCAGAGCCGAGCCTGTTTGATTGATATGATTCATTAAGTCGTTCCTGGGAACACGCTGTGCATGGTGGCTGTAGATAAAGATGGACGACATGTGTCCACTTCCTCCCACTATCCAGAAACCAAGCCTCTACCATCTTGATGACCACATTTGGAGCCAGTGTCAGCGCAGCAGCGATCGAGGATGGAGCAGTTGACCATTCGCTGTCAAATCACTCTTTAGAACCAAACTCACCAGAAAAATGGACACTACAGAAACCACGTGTGATAAAAATGTATTTGACGTTCAATCTGGCCCATATCCCATCTGCTAACATAGAGGAGCATGCCTCAGGGGACGATTGAGACGCTTTGGCTTTCCTTTAAGGGAGCTGTCATGTCGTCCATCTCTTGTTTGTGTATCACACATTATAGATACGACTGTACATCCGTTAAAATAAGCTCATGATCCTGCTTCATTTATTTACTTGATAACGTTACCTTATGTGATTATTGTTACGTTTTCATTTTTTCCATTTGGGTGGATATTTTCATAGCTACAAAGTGTACTTGAACTGAATGTACAGAACTCCCTTTCCTCAGAGACCCAGATCCAAAGGGTCCAGTCGACAGAGATGCATCACACAGTCAACAAAGTCAAAAAAGAAAAAGACACTGCTGTTCTGCACTTGAGGTTTTATCCCGACACAGTAGTGTTGTCGAGAGATAGTGTTCTCAAAGTACTTACATGAATCCGCCAGAGTTGGAAAAATAACTTTAAAGCAGGAGTTATTCATAAAGTCATCAGATTTATTTTCCCTTTTCTGCTTGGCTCAAACCTTTCTCGGTTTACTGTATAAAGGCTGAGCCACAAAACAGCTTCTGTCCCGGGGCCTGATAATCTCATGGCCTCCATCAAGAATCTCTAAATAGGCCAAGTGTTCATTTTCTCTAGAGTTCCTCTCGCTGTACTCTGTTGTATCACATCAATTATAGAGCAATGAGAAGCACATGCCTCCTATTCCATCTGCTTCACTGGGCAGTGGACGAGCGCAGGAAGCAGCAGAGGAACAAATATATCCGTCTTGTACTCGGCAATTGACGTATCTGGACCATTAGAGTCGAGCCTATAGCTTCTACTTTAATATCCAGCAGCTCAAATCTCTCCTCTTACGGAGCAGTGGGATCAACTTTAATAATTAACATAAAGTGAGTGGTGTTTTCCTTCAAACACACGTGGGCTCTGCATTAGGCTGCTATTACTATTATTGATTAGTAAACAACTCAGTAGACATCTCACTTTTGAAAAGCTATGTCCTGGTGGGAAATAGACATGTGTATATTTAGAGCTGCAGTTGTTGTTATGTTTCATCCAAAGTTGATTTCCTTTAAGAACGGATTAGGTCTTAAAAACCACAGACAAAAGCCAATCGTGACTTCGAAAGAGTTAAAGATATTGTCTTGAGATTATTGATGTTGCACGCAGAGGTATTTAATCACGATTGAGAAGTTTAATTCAACAAATATTTTGTGCTTTAGAAATGCTTTGAATGATTTATCAATAATGAGCGTAGCTAAAGCTATTTTCTGTATATTTTCAGCATCACATTCCACATATACAAATAAAGTTATTATTATTAATCTGATAGATTTGAGCTTCGTGACAATGACACTTAAAGACCTATGCAAAGTTTGCACTTTGCTTATCATTTTTGACACTGGAATATGTGTTTCTCGAAGATTGGAATGACGGGGTTTGGTATCAAGTGTTTCTTGTTTTCTTTTTTGGTAGGGGGTGTTGTTAGGACCCTTTCCTCAGGCTCACTTTGCCTGGGGGCCCCAAAGTTCCTTGATATGCTCCCATGTTAATATATCATTTTGTCCTGTCCAGGATGTACCCACCTCTTGCAACCTTATATAAATGACAGCATACATCGAACACTGATAAATGCATGTGAATAAAAGTGTAAATCAAAATAAAACATCGAATTTCCAAGTACTTCACAACGGTAAAAGCTGGAATATGAGTAAAGATGATGAAGATTAACCAACAGGATTATTACCAGGTGCACTGGTCAACCTCATGCTATTCATCTGAATGCTTTGGCTTCACATCCATGGCACGTATCGACCTAAGATCTCTAATAAACCACCAGGAAATCCAGTTTTATCATCCGTGCAATGGAGACAACGCTCTTTGTGTAATTCCCACATGTCACCATCAGCTGTGCGGTGCACGGGGTGGATGGAAGGGAGCAGCAATGACTCAGTTTCTATTTCTTCACCTGTTATGACCGGAGGGACGCAGCTTGACAGATGAGAGAGTGGTAGATGAACACTGAGGCTGCTTCATGTTACAAGTCAAGACTCGGACCTGAGCTGCTTTCCCACTGCACAGTGCAAGACACCATGCGAGTATCTCGACCCCCTGATTTTTTTTTTTGCACGGCAGCATCCATGCACCACAAAGCTGCGCAGGATGGAAGCTGGTGCACCCCCCCCCCCCACCCCCCCACACACACACACCTCAATGTAGATGCCAGCAAACATCCACAGCTTCAACATCCACGTTCATCTCTGATTTCCCCTGGTCTGGGGGGTTTTCTGCATCCCTGCACACTAGAACCCCAAAACACCGCTGATGGTGGAGACCACTTGTCTCCTCTTCCTACCTGGGAGCCGGGGCAGATAATGGCTGCAGTGGCCGTAGCTGACGGTGGGCGGTGAGGTGTAATTCCTGCAGTATTCTGCGCTGTGGTAGTACGCTGCATCCCCGCTCTTCAGCTGCATCATCGCACTCACATCCCTCCGACAACTTCTGCTCCTCCAGAGCAGGAGGATGACAGCGGCTCGGACACTGCGCCTCTCACCGGAGGGGTGTTCCCCTCAGGCAGGAGGAACACAGACTCGTCAAATCACCATCAAATAAAGACAATGACTCATTAAAAAAGATGCATTCGTGTTTTTATATCTACTTATTTCGACATGGTTACTTTTCCTCCTCCGGAGTGAAGCCCCTGCAGAGGCTCCCTGCTCCAGTGCGCCCCTTCTTCTTGGTACAGTCCACTTCCGATGCCACCGCTGCTGATTTGCATGGGTGGTAAATCATGACACATTGAATAAATATGTTGCACCTCAGTGTTGCACTCCCATCATTACTACTGCCTGTTTACGAGCCTCAAAGCTGCAGGGAGAACAACCAGTGGGGCTTTGTACTGGAAGAGTTCATGTGATCTGAGCCAGTAACACCAGCAGGCTGCAAGACAGGATTAAAGATGGGGAATCAAACAACCTGAGACATAAAGTATGTAAGAGCAAGAAAGGTTGGGATAAGGTTTTGGGAGAATAGGCTACTACAGGGGCAACAGGGGCAACAGGGCAACAGGGTGAGCAAAGGATGCAATGGCAGGGGGCCCCAAGCTGAGGGGGCCCCTGGAGAATGGCTGATTGCCCCTCTGAGTCAAAGCTATGCCATAGTTACGTACATAGCCTACGCACAGGGCCGAGCATTCGTAGTTGTGCACAGGTGTGTGTGAGTCGCGCTGCAATTACACCACCGAAATGCAAGTGGTGGTGGAGTGTCTATACTGGTGTTGAGAGTCTTCCAGTTTCTGGTCTGCTCTAAAACTCTATTTCACTTCACTGACTCTATTCCTATACAAATCAACCCTAACCACTAATTCCTCAGGTCCTGGTGGAGGTTAGGGCTCAGATGTGAATTGTGGTTAGGTTAAGGTTAGGGGTTAGGTTCTGGTTACTGTCCACAATGAATGGAAGTCAATGCAATGTGTGTGTGTGTGTGTGTGTGTGTGTGTGTGTGTGTGTGTAGATGTATGGGTGAATGTTTGTGTGTGTGTGTGTATGCGTGTGCGTGTGCGTGTGTGCGTGTAGGTGTATACGTGTATGTGTGTGGGTGGGTAAGTAAGTGTTTTTGTGTGTGTGTGTGAATGTGTATGTGTGTATGTGTGTGTGTGTGTGTGTGTGTGTGTGTGTGTGTGTGTGTGTGTGTGTGTGTGTGTGTATGCGTGTGCGTGTGTGTGGTGTGTGTGGTGTGTGTCAGAGGAAGGTGAGGGGGTGGCTCAGACGGCAGCAGCGTGGCCACTTTGTCGCATCACTTGTCGGCTCCTCCTCGACTCCTCCTCGGCTCCTCATCGGCTCCTCGGCGGCTCCTCATCGGCTCCTCGGCGGCTCCACAGCGGCTCCACAGCGGCTCCACAGCCCCTCAGCAGCCGCCCACAACATCCTCAGGTCGGAGCTCTTCTCCGTTTCTTTTCCTGTCCGCGTACAACCCCCCCCCCAGGAGGGGATCTGTCGTCGCCGTGGAACAGCGGCTGCACTCCTGGACATCACGGCCCCACAGAGGCTGACTGGGGGCGGATAACCAGCCTGCTCTGCCCGGCGCCGGGAGCCACCGACCGGCCGCTGGGAGCCCGGACACCGGAGGGGGCTGGAGACGCTACAGCTAACTGGGAAACGCCGGGGGGGAGCATCCTCGCACCCTCCGCCGCTCTGAAGCGCAGGTTACCGGGGTAAATGAGGAATATTCCCGGCTTTCAGAAGAGTGTTGTGTTGAATGTTGGTTATTTATTCTGCAACAAGGGGATGACAGGCTCAGCATTAGCTCGATGTTAGCTAGCTCCCTTGTTCACCAGCTAACATCAACCATCACCAAACCGGGGGGGGCACATGTCCATATAGATGTGTGTGGTAATAATAATGTTTGACTTGTTAACGTGTTGTCTTGTTTGTGTCATTATTACATGTTTATGTGTATTTAATATGACAGGGGGAGGGAGGGGGCTCACAGTGTTGTGTAGCTGTCATCCCCCCAAAACACCCACTGTTAGCTAACCTGCTGCTAGCCAACCTGAGTCAACCTGACTGTGTGTGTGTGTGTGTTGTTGTTTGTGTTTTAATTTCCTCTCCTCCTTGCTCATATTTCCGTGACAGCGTGAAGATGGATTGAAAGATGACGGGTGGAAGGCTCCCATCGTCCAAATAAGAGGACGTCTCTCTGAGGTATGTTCCAATAACCCCCCCCCCCCCCTCTCTCAGTCTGAATGAGCCCTGCACAAACACAGTTCATATCACATGCAGTTGTTGTTTGTGTACCTGACAGCGAATCTACTCTAATACACAAATATATATGCCACTGACTGTATTGTACTCGGTCGAGCTGGCAAACCTGCAGTTGCAGCACGACCCGCACAACTATTGAGTTTCAGTATTCAAAGCAAGCTTGTATCCAGGCCAGTGTTTTCCCACTCCCCACATCCTGTGTTGTGAGGAAGCTTCCTCCTTTGTCCTAAAGTGCTTAGCTGCATCCTGATCAGGGTCACAGATCACACAACAGCTCAATGGGTGGTTTGTTCTAACTGTTTTTTGCTTGTTTTTCTACATAATATTCAATACATCCCATCCAAGTTTGCTGTTTTCTTTGGTTATAACACATTTTTCCATAAGTTGGAGGATTGGTGTGAGTATTTCTGTGGGGTTTTTCGATTCTTACTTGCTCTACATAGACTCGTCCTCAATCCAATCGTCAACAGGATGCTCAAACTGTTTGGGATTGTTTTGGCAGCAGGGGAAGCTGAGCTTTCTGGCCAGGCATTGTCCGTTTCCTTTGCAGCTTCCTGCAGCTCATGAGGGCTCCCTCCGGGGGGATACCCTACGAGTCCTAGCCCGATAACTAGCCTTAACTGCCATTTCATATTGTGTGTTTCCATTGTTAACCGCAGACATAGGTATGGAGATTTAACAGCTGTCAAATCTACAAGTTGATTTTCAACAACCAGCCGTGTCTGGAGCGTCTATGTTATTTTTGTCACAGTTCTTCAGTCGACGTTACTCTAGTTCTGGAATAGGAGCCCATACCTGATTATTTCTACAAAGCTTAAAGTGGCTTGGTTATATTATCATCTGCAGGAAATGGATGTGATCACAAAAACCTGAGATGTCGCTAACAAGGTCAGAGGTTTGGAAGTTGGAAAGAAAGCTCTCCAAAGTTAATAAGGCGATATAAACCTACCAGCAGCATGTCAGATATATGCCCCAGTATATTACTGAGGTCTGGTGCAGGAGGGCATCCTGCAAGTCGCCTTTATTACTCTTACTATAGGCGAAGTTGTTGGGTGGTTGCTGGAGGATCAAATTGGTTTTGTTGAATGAGGTGAAATGTTTTGTCCTAGTTTGAAAAGCTGCTTGATAGTAAAACAATGACCTGGACATATTTGAGTGGTCTTAATTGCAGTGAAGGTTTCGACCTGCTTGGCCACTATATCCTCTTACTAAGTGCTAATGATTTAGCACAGCTCTGGCCAGAAGCATTATGTCTGTCTATCCAGCCCAACGTTATATCTCAGGAACACCGTGGAGGTATTTCTTGAAAGTTGAAAACGTTCACTCAGGCTCAAGGATGAACTGATTAGATCAATCTATAATCTATATGACAAATGTCACATTGTAAAAAATGATGACAACGTGATATTTTATATCCAAAAGGTCAAAGTTTAACTTTACTTTGACTTCAAAAAGACGTTCCTGGCCACAATTCAAAGCGGTGACTCAGGAACAGAAGAGGAGATTGTCTCCATATCTCATATAAGGTCAGATACTGAAATAGTGACACTAATCTTGCTGCTCACCTTGAAACTGTCATAACTGAATAGATATTATATTCCTGCAAGGTTGAAGATATGTGTGTGTGAAGCATCAGCCTCTCAAGATCCACAGCTTCTTTGGGCAACATCCTTTTTAAAAGCATCGTCATACCATCATGACTGCAACTTTTAATCAGAATTAGTTGCTGGCAAACTTTCACAGTAATCCAGAAGTCACACTGCAGAACAAGAAGGACAAAGCTCAACAAAGTCAGGTCAAATCAATTCTATTTTTAAATCTTTATCTCTGAAATCAAACATTTGCCTCTAGGGGTGTCACAATGTGTGCAGCAAACAAAAGTCTCAGGCTTTAAGCTCTGATGACGATCAACTCCCATTAATGGTCAGAAAAGAAGAAAACTGGCAAATAACTCATCTGATCTTTGTATTGTGTTTCTTCAGTATCATTTATAGATTTTACAGTTACTGTGTTTTTTTTGTGTGCAACAAGCTGCACCAAACTAATTGCCCCTGGTGGGATTAATAAAGTTGTCTACATACTGTTTAATATTGTATGAGCCTGGCAGATGTAGATGTAAACTCCAACTTCACTGGTCAATAGGGACATACTAACTGTGAGGCAGTAAATCTAGTTAAAGCTGTATTATACACGTTGTAGTCAGTATAACGTGACTGACTGGGGCCGTAGCACAGCATCAGGACGATAATAACCGTCTTATCGTCCTGATGTATTTATTTTCAATTGAGTTTATACAGTCAAACCTGGTAATAATGAAAGATGAATTTGAGGAAGCAATACTCCTCTGTCTTCTCTTCTCATTTTGACTGTTTTTCTGCATGCAGCGGTAAAGCTTTCTAAAGCATAAGTCTAGGCGTAATGTTGTAATTTCCTGAAAGCCCACACAGACGCATATTTTCCCATCATTATGTTACAATCTGCTGTTGCCTCACTGTGGTGTTTTGGTGTTTGTGAGTCAGCGTTGAACCTATGCAGTCGGGCCAAAACAGCTCTGTCATCGAGGTCCCTGATGTCCTTTAATTCCCCAGTACTTCATGACAGAAAGTGGAACGAGCTACTGCACCTTGGTTAAATTAACTTGAGAAAGTACAGACACAGTATTGTACAGAGATGTTCTGATACTGGATCCAACACCTGGACTTTGCCTCTACTGTTATTTTAGTGCATTTAAAAAAAAAAAAAAATGCTACTAACCCTGTATGGAAGTGATGGTTCTTCAAATGCTCTATGAGAATGCTTGTGTTGTAATTAGCAACACTGATGTCATCGCTTTAAAATGCTTCAACGCTACACTACCGGAAATCACAGCTCTAAAAACAGTACTTTCCAATGATAGCACAGCACAACTTTAAAAAGATTGTAGTTGTATGTGTGTGAGACGAATATACTTCCAATCTGCACATAGCTTTGTGTATGCTCGACCTGATGGCAGAATCTGAGGCATTTCTGATAATATAGGAACATCTCAATTGTTGTTCTTGTTATTTGCTGACATCAGGTTTAAAAACGCCATATTGGTCTATTGCTGACCATAATTAACTGATTGTGTCTTCAACATGTTATTTACTTTGTATTTGTGTAAAGAACGTCACAAAATGAATCATCTGTTGCTATGAATGTTAAAACACACAATGATAGTATCATCTTCTTCAAAAACGTTGTAGGCTGATGAGAAGCAAATCTTTAGCGAAACTTTTATTCATCTCCACAACAGTGTCTGTCCTCCATTGAACCTTTGTTAGAACCTGCTTTTAATACCTAAAAATCTATGGCTCCTCCAGTTGAGCTCCCTTTTTCTTAGGCATGTGTTACACAGAATACCGATGAGAGCATTGCTGCGCTGTGCCAATAAAAATCATATTACTCTTTACGTGCTTAGCAGCTGCACTGATACAATATCAGTTTGCAAAGTGACATCCAACTTCTCCACAAAGGTCAGGAGGAGCCTTTCAAACCCTCTTCCTTTTTCCATTCATGTAGCTAATCTGAGTGCATCTGAATGGGCTGTTTTGTGTGATATGTCTAACCTTCCTTTTCTTTGCCAAAAGCTAGACCGAGTTCACATTTTATTCCACTTTAATTCATTTTGCATGAAAAATCTGAGATGTGTGTCATGAATCAGAGAAATGGAAAATCTCTCTTGAGGCCTCTTCACCTCATCAGGGCTGAACTCAGGTCTGACTGGCTTCAGTGTAAAAAGATGAACTCACATCCCTCTATTCACAAGAGGATTATTGTGATTGTATTGTTATCACAATTAACCACAAAAAATCTAGGTAGAGTTAAGGTATAGGATTGTGAGAGGATGAGCTAAATGACTTGTGATGAAGGTCCTCTGTTGGAATTGATCTCAGTGTGATTATCAGTTAAGCACTCGACCTGGCTGAATTCCCACAGTGACTTCTTTTGTCCTGGTGTTTAGTATCAAGTGTCAAGCAGCAAAGAAACCCAACTGAGCACGAGAGTGACTTTCTCAGATTGGGTATAAAGCTCTAAACACAAGGATTTGTCACATCTCTCATTGAAAGCATTTATATCTGTGTTTGTGAGCTAGTGCTACAGAAACAGGGTTCCTCTCAGGGTTGTGCCACATGGCTAGATTAAGCAGTTACTTTGATTCGTCACATTGCTTTCAGCTTGAGGACGACCATGTACATCTTGGTATTTTTACCCCAGCCAAGGAAGTTATGTTTTCACTACTCGCTGTTAGTTTTTTAGCAGGATTTCGCAAAAACAACTGAACCAATTTTCCATGAGATTTGCCAAAGTTTGGTCCAAAGAAGAACCCATTATATTTAGTTGTGGATCCAAGACTTTCCTTTCACTTCCTTGAACAAGATTTGTTTAACATTTTCATAGAGTTTTCAGAAATGAATTCGTGGATCTTAATGAAAACATTTACGGGACTGTGAGTGTGTAGAATTTGCTGGAGCTTAATTGTATTTAATGGGATTTTGAAGCTCAAGACATTCCTTACACGTCTGTGTGAGTCAGTGTTCCACTTCATCCGTTTTTGAGCAATTTGTGTGTCAGTTGGTTAATCCTGATTTTGACTTAAGTTACAAACAACATTCTTACTCTGAGCATCATGCAATCTCTACTTAATAAATTATTGGGGCTTGAATGAACAGAGCTGTCAGTCTGTGTTTTACGTCGTGAGGGACAGAACTTACTTTATTATGTTTTTATCTTTTAGGGTTTGCTCTGCAGTTTAAGTTGTGTGATTGAGCTGGGAGTAAGAAGAAGATGCCTCCCAGGCCGTCCTCAGGGGAGCTATGGGGCATCCACTTGATGCCTCCAAGGTGTGTTACACTGTTCACTGTGTTATTGTGTACAAATACACAAAATTCTTACAGTTTTAAGTTTGTGCTATTGCCAATATCAAAATAACAGTAATACACTATTAAGAAATTCCGACTGATGTTTATCATTAAACTTGTTGAATGATGGTGGGCATGTCTGCAGGATCCTGGTGGACTGTCTGCTGCCCAACGGGATGATCTTGACTCTGGAGTGTCTCCGCGAGGCCACGCTCATCACCATCAAACATGAGCTGTTCAAGGAAGCCAGGAAATATCCCCTCCACCACCTCCTGCAGGAGGAGACATCCTACATCTTTGTCAGTGTTACACAGGTAAAAAGTTTTCAAGTTTGAATATTTGGTGGGAAGAGCATCTTTGCATCTATAAGTAATGGAAATCTATTATTGAAGTCTGATGGAAGATCCTCAGACAGTGTTTTATTTGAGAGGAACAGACACTGCAAGAGATACTGAACTTTGAATACAGCCAACGTTGTTCCTCTGTGGTGAAAACCACAGAAAAACCCTGCCTGTTCTTTGTTGCGATTGAAAAGCTCGACAAAATTAAATCGCTTTAATAATTACTTGCCTGTGCTGGGGAAACACACAATTCCCACTTCTCTAAATCACCTGTTCTGCAGCTGCAGGCAGACTCTGAGCTCTTCATGTCCGTTCACCATTTCATGAGAAACAGAAAGTGGAATATTAAACACAGCTTCTGCTTATTTTGTCCCCCTGCCTGCAGGAAGCGGAGCGGGAGGAGTTCTATGACGAGACTCGGAGGTTGTGCGATCTCCGACTCTTCCAGCCTTTCCTCAAGGTCATTGAACCAGTTGGCAACAGAGAGGAAAAGATCCTCAACAGAGAGATCGGTGAGATGTTCTTCTCCTCCGATCAAACTGTTTCTGTTGTAGCCATGGTTCCCATTTGTTTTGTTAGTTTGTTGTAAATAAAAAATGTACATATAGTCCAAAATTTTTTCCTGTTCAGAAATTTAGATTATTGAAATTGTTATGTTTTGATTTACAAGACACTTAATTTAAAGTTATTCTAAATAGCTGTTGTTTTAATTCCATGAAAAAGAGACGAGATGCAAGACAGTTTCTGAATTTTTATGCAATTTGTCAAAACACAATCTAAAGCTGCCTTTAGACGTGCACTAACACATCAGTATAATACCTGCCACAATTCCCATGAAGAACAAAAAGCCCACTAACCGCCTACTCCTCTGTCAGGTTTTGCCATCGGTATGCCGGTGTGCGAGTTTGACCTTGTGAAAGACCCTGAGGTTCAGGACTTCAGGAGAAACATCCTGAATGTTTGTAAAGACTCCGTGGAGCTCAGAGACGCCAGTGGGCCTCACAGTAGAGCCCTGTACGTTTACCCACCCAACATAGAATCCACACAGGAACTTCCCAAGCACATCTATAGCAAACTGGACAAAGGTAGGTGACAGCGTGTTTTTCAATGGGGAGTCCAATATCATAGGATGTTTTTAAAGAAAGAAATACGAATATTTGGAAATAGAAAGTCTTTGCTTTTTTGGTCGTCAGTTAAATCCTAGAAAGGAGGAAAACACAGAGCAATAAGTGAACATTTCAGCCTCCCATAAATATTTAATCACTACTAGCCAACCTTTCCAATGAATAGGAACTATAGTAATGCGCTTTTCAATCAATTAATTGATTTGTGCTCATGTGAAGTGCTCATTAGTATTTTGTTGTGAAACAATGCACAGAAAAGAATCACAGTACTCAATACAATATCCTCTTTCCTCAGAATCATTAATGGTGACTTATTGTTTCTCATTTTTGCTAAATAATTTATCACTTGTCACTCTGTCTTTTTGTCTTTCTCTTTTTCTAGGTCAGATCATTGTTGTGATCTGGGTGATTGTTTCGCCGAACAATGACAAACAAAAGTACACACTGAAGATCAACCACGACTGTGTGCCTGAACAGGTGGGACATGAAATGAAAAAAGTCACGAAAAAGCCAAACTGCATGCTTCATTCGATGTGCATGTTCAATCCGAGAAGAAGAAGAATCAACTTTAAATATGGTGCAAGCTGCCTGACCATCTTTTTGTATCTGTGTCCCTAAGGTGATTGCAGAGGCTATTCGTAAGAAAACCCGCAGCATGCTGCTGTCGCCAGAGCAGTTGAAGATGTGTGTTCAGGAATACCAGGGTAAATACATCCTCAAGGTTTGTGGCTGTGATGAGTACCTACTGGAGAAGTACCCCATCAGTCAGTATAAGGTAAGAGACACGCATCACATTGGACTTTAAATATATATTGACAAGTCTAAATGATAGTTTCCACTGGTATGTTTAGACAAAATTAACTGAACAGATTTCCATGATACTTTGAGGAAGGATACAATATGGGTCAGGGAACAACCCAATAAATGTTGGTACAAAACTGGACAAAGGACTGGATCCAGGAATTATTTTTTACCTGGAATATTGCAAATAAAGGGGGACATTTTTACTAATTTCCCAGGGGATAATTCATGGATCTTGATAAAAAAAAAGAAGACATATCAGACATATTTAGAGGGCTGATATCTGTGAGTGTGCGTTCGATTGAATTTAAGGTGCCTGTTGGGCCTTGGCGGAGGTATGTGCTCTACGGAGACATTCTAGTTTCTTTACGATGTAGGTTTAGAGTTGTTTGAAGAACAGTATGAAGGAAGCTCAGGTCGTTTGACTGTTTCTGTCTGAGAATCTGTGAACGTTTACTGGTTCACACTAACTGCAAAAGATATTCAGACTTAGTAAAATGGTTCAAAGAGAAAAATGATCAGCCATTCACATCATGTAAGAAACCAGATACCAGCTCAGATATGTCAAAAGGGCTCCACCGTCTCTCAGTTAAGACACTGGAGCCATTTCCTCATGCCCAGCGTCGTGAGCACATGCTGTGAGCCAGGGGCGATTCCCTCTGTGCCAGGATCAAAGTCGAGGTAGCGCACAGTGACGGTCATTGTTTCCTCTCCAGTCAGCTGCTGGAAAGTGACCAACTGACATCACTGGCCACACTTACGCACGGTGTAACTTAACCAGCTCTGTGTAGACTTTCCTTCTAACTATCCGCCTCTGTTTCGTTCCCTCTCTCCATCCCTCCCCTCTAGTATATCCGTAGTTGCATCATGCTGGGCAGGTTGCCTAACCTGATGCTCATGGCAAAGGACAGCCTTTACACCCAGTTGCCAACGGACAACTTCGTCATGCCGTCATACTCTCGACGCATCTCCACGGCAACCTCCTATATGAACGGCGAGGCAGCTGCCAAGTCGCTGTGGACCATCAACGGAACACTGAGAATACGGATCCTCTGTGCCACATATGTCAATGTCAATATCCGGGACATAGACAAGGTGGGGATGTCCAGCGCTGACAGAGAATAAACCACTGTTTGTGTTAATCAGTCAAATTATATAATCCCATTAACAATACTCCATTACTCTACACTAAGACGTCAAGAAATGCTCTGCTCACTGGTAGGACAAAATAAAAACTGTGTTTTTTACAGATTAAGAAAATAAGAAAAGGAACATTTGTTTTTCCAGTGTTGAATCGTGTCCCCACCCTCCAACACCATCACATCCTGTGGAAACAAACAGTCATTGTCCGAGTCTCATGTAAACATGTGACTCTTACTGAGAGAAAGTATTTTTAGTGGCTTATGATGGTTTGTTGTTTTGAAAATGTATTATCATATTTGTAAATGTAGTGTAATGACCATGTAGTTTAATTTGATCCACAAGGTCAAAGATTTACTGTGAAAACGTGTCTTTCATTCTTTAAATACTCACTTCGGTTTGTTTTGCTTCCCCTCTATTCTTGTAGATTTATGTCAGGACAGGCATTTACCATGGAGGTGAACAGATGTGTGACAACGTCAACACACAGAGAGTACCCTGCTCCAACCCCAGGTAATTCACCACTCCTGCAGCCCTCTTGATCCTCTTAATCATCATAATAATATTCTCTATTGAACATAGGTGCAACTTGTTTAAACATATATTGTGAGAGATGTTAATAAAATGCGAAATGCGAAATTTGAAATTGAGCTAAAATAAAGTTTGAGAAATCAGTTACTGCATCCAACAACTGAAACAAACTCTTCTTTAATTCACTTTCACTGAAATACTCATTTAGACAATCTACAAAGCTAATTTTGCTTTAAGCAGTCAAAGGCAGGAGGGTAAGTCAACAGTTTAGTTCTTCCTAGTAACACTAAACTGCTGTATTATATTACTGTTGAGCCTCACTTAACAAAGATGCTGTCTGCACGAATACCTGATAACAGTGTTCAGGTTAAAACTAGTGTGGTGTTCAGTGTCTTTCTGTTCTACTCAATCAACTCAGCTCAAAGTTTTCTGTCAGGAATCTTCAGAAGCAGTTTGTTGGGCATCAGAACATTTCTCCGCATAACTCTTATTTCCCTTTTTTCGCAATGGAAGCTTCAGCTGCAGGTTAAACGTGACATTGTTTTTTTTTACGTCTTGTTAATTGACTTTTTATGTCCCTCATTCTTACTCTGCAGGTGGAACGAGTGGCTCACATACGATATGTACATCCCAGACATCCCCCGCGCAGCCAGACTCTGCCTCTCCATCTGCTCCGTCAAGGGCCGAAAGGGAGCGAAGGAGGTAGGATATGAGGCAGTGAAGTCAATCACTCCACAGTGCAACACACAGCTCATAGTTGATGGAGTTTGACTGGTTTAATGTACATTTTAACATTAAAACTGCAAAAGGAAACGTATAACGCATCAAACAAATACAAAAGCTGTGTTGCTACAGTTGTCACATCCTAAAGATAGCAGAAGAAAGATGACCTCCATGTGTCACAACAATAGCCTGCTAACCCGTCTTGGAGGGACTTATATCTATAGGTGCCTCGTGCGTGTAAGCATATGCTGGTGTTGGCACATGTTCCGACCCTTCTCTGTGTGTCGCCCTGTCTGAGTGTATGTGTCCAAGGTGAATGAGAGCTGTGGTATCGTCTTTGGTTCTGTTTAATTACTAATCAGCCGTGGGTGCTGTGCTGGCATTGAACATCACCAGAAACACAATCGGCAGAGGGGACTTTTCCATTCATGTTGGATTATGTCCTTCTGAAACCTACATTCAGGACATGCTGTGAAAGGAGCTAATTGTTTAATCTCAAACTTTGGGCTGTGAAGTTAACAAATCACTACACTGACCTTAAAACTTATGAATGATTCTACCTTTTCACCCAGGAATTATTTGTGTCGTGCACTAAGCATTAGCATAATATTCATATATTCTAGACACCTACTCAAACTGATGGTGAACAGAAGGAGTTTCGAGTTTAGAAACCATGTAGTGTTAAAATGTTGGCCTGATACTTGTAACACACACCCACTGCCATCGATTTTTTTTCCCCGGTCTCTCTCTAGTGGAAAAGCTGTTGGAAAGGTGTGTGTCTGTCTTTGTGTGAGTGTATCAATGAATGCCAGACATGGATATTGTAACAGACACCTGGGCCGAGTCCAGTCCCCTGCTGCGCCGCGATAGGTTGAGGTCGGGTTAGCGGCTGCTCTTTCGTGCCCAACCTGAATTAAAGATAAACACTTCTCTGCAGCCGCCTTTTGTTCCAGCACTTACTATAAATAGGTGCATTTTGACTGGCTGCCTGCATGTAACTCTGTCCAGCTTACTATGCTGCACTTTGTCACCTTGTTCCATTGATGCCACTTGTTGAAGACTCACGCTGAAGATCAAGATGTTAGCCTAAACATTTCTCCACTGTTTGTGAAGGCTGATAGAGTTTAGTTTAGAGAAGTACAGCTAAACTAGTTTGATATCCTTCATATCTAAGATTAAGCAGAAATAACACCGGCAGATAAAATTAGAATATTGATGTTGGAGATTGTCCAGGTCAGATGCATTCACAACAAAGAACTGTGGCTGTTTCATTTTTCTGTATTGTCCTGTTTTAATTGATACAGACTTTTCTGAATCAGTGCATTAGAATAAAGAAACTTACATGAGATCTCTTCATACTTCACAGAGAGAAAACATGGGTGTTAAATGCCCTTTTAGCTCAAAGTTATTCACAATCTGTGCTTTTGTCTGTTTTGTTTCCCCCATGAGATTCTCACATTGAAACTACAATACAATAATTTATCTCTCTCTTCAGGAGCATTGTCCATTAGCGTGGGGAAATGTCAACTTGTTTGACTACACTCATACTCTGGTGGCCAACAAAATGGCTCTGAACCTCTGGCCTGTCCCTCATGGCCTGGAAGACCTCCTCAACCCCATCGGAGTCACTGGATCTAACCCCAATAAGGTATTACAGTTCAGCAAAAGTACATGAAAAGTCAATGTTTTCATGCCCTAGCTCGCTAAACGTTCTCGAGCAGACTACACGACTTGCTGTCTTGTGATCTCCAGCTGTAGTTGTCGCTGATTTGTCTCGATATTTAAACAGTTGGAATCAGAGTTCACACACAGTGATTTGTGACTGTCAATCAAATGCCGACTTGACCCTTGACTTTTGTTGGCGAATGGTAAATCGGGCTGAAAATTGCGCTGCGTGAACAAGGCATTAAACTTTAACAGGCTTCCCTGTTTCCATGAGTTTGACTGTTTAATGAGATACCATAATTTACACAACAAAATAATAACTTTTGATCTCTGCTGTCCAGGAAACGCCATGTTTAGAGCTGGAGTTTGACCACTTCAGTAGTCCAGTCAAATACCCAGATATGAACGCAGTAGAGGATCACTGCAAACTGGACCATCTCCAGGGAGCTGGGATTTAACTACAACCTCTCTGGACAGGTAATTATAACCTGCTTTACACCCCATAACTTGTAGGTTGGAAAGGTGCATCAACACCATATTAAAGAGTTAAAAATGTACTTTAGCATGTGTTTAAATCTACACACCTCATCTGTATAATAGGAGAGTCAGGGCCCTGTGTTTTCACCCTGCTGTTTGTAGGTATACGGCCCATTCAGACCTGGTATTAACATCCGCCCTGAGTGATCCACTCAAAAGTAGTTTTTTCATTCTTTTTGCTTTGTGAACGCAAATGCATCCTGGGCCACATATGAAGAGTTTCACAATGAATCAACAATATTATTATGCTTCTCAGTGACCATACGTCGGCGAGCTTGTGGCCACAGAAGACCAAGAGTAGTAAAAAAGAGGATGTGTACTTTTGACAAACCAAATGAATGAAATACTGGTGACAGAGACAGAAAGCAAACTCATCTGTTGCAGCATTAAAAAAATACCTCTTTTCTCTCATATTCTCACTGAAGAGAGTTGATTCATTTATCAAGTAACAGATCTCAAATACGCACTTTTTTTTTATATAGTTTCCACCACCAAGACCAGGTAAATTATTAATGATGCTGTTTCATCTTTCATAAGTCTTCTGTCGTGGCCTGAGATATTTAGACGTTGATTAATTAGGCCCTCATGTGAGTTGTAGCTGTATAATCACTACATGTGATGTGACAATCTGCCAAGTAAGCTGTGATAGTATTGTGTCAAGTAATTGGAACAGATATGTGTGTTGTGTACGACACCACATGTAATTACTGGTAGGTGTTATTGGATCTGTTGTGAGTGTTGAAAATATACAGTATTTCTTCTCAGTCTCTAATGAAATTAACGTTTCAGAAGTAGGATAATAATTATTCTGCAGCCACATTTTAACATAGATAAGAGGTTAAAAAGTATAAGCTCAGATAAGATAAAAGGTGCTTTTTGGCATTATAATAAAATAATGTATTGTTCAAGAATTTTCCTTCTGTTGTGTTTCAGAATAATCGTGTGGCCAGGGATCACGCCCTGACAGACAGCGACACGGAGCAGCTGAGGCAGCTGAGCAACAGAGACCCTCTGTCAGAAATCACTGAGCAGGAGAAAGACTTCCTCTGGAGACACAGGTGACCGCCCAGCAACATTTAAAGTGCTGTAAACTGTCTATGAAAGCTGAGTTTATTCTTGTGTGTTAACAGCTGAGACATAAAAATGTTCTACTTGTTTAAAAATCTGCCCTTAGTTTTAACCTTGTACGCAGGTCACTGTGATGCAACACACGCTAACTATCCCTGTTGATCTTCTGTACTAGGCACTACTGCATGAACATCCCTGAGATCCTTCCCAAGATCCTCCTCGCTGTCAAATGGAACTCCAGAGATGAAGTAGCACAGGTAATTCTTCACCATTTCATGTGATTGTTCTTTGGGATATTTAACCATTTAACCGTTATTTTAGCTTCTTAGCTGTAGCTTGCACAATCAAAGACTAAAATATCAAAATAGTGCTACATACAATCAAGTTTGCTTTGTTTCTTTGTCTGTTTGTTGATAAAATGTCTTTTTATGTATAAGCATTAATTAATATTTCTTGGTTTGTATATTCCACAGATGTACTGTCTGTTAAAGGAGTGGCCATCCATCCGTCCTGAACAGACCATGGAGCTGCTGGACTGCAACTATCCAGACCCCATGGTCCGACACTTTGCTGTACGCTGCCTTGACAAATACCTGACCGATGACAAACTGTCTCAGTACTTGATCCAGCTTGTACAGGTGGGTCTAACAGAGAGCCGGGGCTATTGATGTCAAGGAACTGATGAGAAGAGAACACTTTCAGAAACTAAAAGGCTGTGGAGTACGTTTCTCCAGGAGCTTCTGTTTGTCCTGTTCCTGTGTGTTAGAGACATTCGTTCTGTGTGAAGTGACTCATCTGAATCTCAACTTTGCATCACCTCTTGTTCTTTCCATCCTCTCTCACCTCCTCTTCTAGGTATTAAAATATGAGCAATACCTCGAAAATCCTCTGGCCCGCTTCCTCCTCAAAAAGGCCCTGACCAATCAAAGGATTGGACATTTCTTCTTCTGGCATCTCAAGTGAGTCACCATCCAGATTCTTTTTTTATCCTAATACAATCAGTTTTATATACAATGCTGTTCTGACTGAACTGGAAAGTGATGTTGCCTCCATTCCCCTCACTGGTCTTTGTGTCGTCCTCACAGGTCGGAAATGCACAATAAAACAGTGAGCCAGCGGTTCGGACTGCTGTTAGAGGCTTACTGCCGGGCCTGTGGCATGTACCTCAAACACCTGAGCAGGCAGGTAGAGGCCATGGAGAAGCTCATTAACCTCACCGACATCCTTAAACAGGAGAAGAAGGATGAGACGCAGAAGGTATTTTTCAAATTTTAGACGATTTCTTTGTGGTTGCGTGTGTATTTGGGTGTGTGCGTATACAGTAAATACACATCTTTGTTCTGTTCTCCTGTGTAGGTCCAGATGCGGTTTCTTGTGGACCAGATGAAGAGGCCAGACTACATGGACGCGCTCCAGAACTACACCTCTCCTCTAAACCCTGCGCACCAACTGGGAAACCTGAGGTCAGACACAATAGTGGAAGAGTTATTGTGAGCATGTACGTGCAGTGGTGTGTACTTGTGTTTGACAGTTGTTAAAAAATCGACAGTGTTTAATAACTTGATTTACTTTGTGCACAGGTTAGATGAATGCAGGATAATGTCATCAGCAAAGAGGCCATTGTGGCTGAACTGGGAGAATCCTGACATCATGTCCGAGCTCCTCTTTCAGAACAATGAGATCATCTTCAAAAATGGAGATGGTAAAACTACACACACACACAATACAAAATAAATTGTGGAGCTTTCCTTTAATGATAAACCTAAATCCTGAGGAATATGGGAAACTTCCTGTGAAAACATGTTATAAGTCTGATTCAAGGTAAGGGAAGTGTTTGTATAAAGCACACATACGCAAGGATGTTTTATTATATGATCATTCTAACTCATATTTGTATTGTGTGTGTGTGTGTGTGTCTACTAATAATAGTTATTAATAATAATAATTATAATTGTAACTGTGTTTGTGTTGTAGACTTGCGACAGGATATGCTGACTTTGCAGATTATTAAAATCATGGAGAACATTTGGCAGAATCAGGGACTGGACCTACGGTACTATCATCTCTGTCTTTATTTCTCTTTTACTTCTCTACCTTTCTGTTTCAGTTTCTTTCTTCTCTCCTTCACCAGCGCACAGTGCGAAGATAATCTGTTATGTGTGTGTCTGTAGGATGCTCCCCTATGGCTGTCTGTCACTGGGAGACTGCGTGGGTCTCATCGAGGTGGTGCGTAGCTCACACACCATCATGCAGATTCAGTGTAAAGGAGGCTTGAAGGGAGCCCTGCAGTTCAACTCCAACACTCTGCATCAGTGGCTCAAGGACAAGAACAAGGGCGAAATGTGAGTTCACTTTCTCCTGATATCATTTTCACATCATCGCTGCATCATTAGCTAGAATGAAGCAGTTCATTAGAATAAAGTGTCTGCATAATGTCTAAAAGTAGAATTCATGGATCATTAGAATTACAGATAATTAACTAAACTTGTTTTGTGTGTGTGTGTGTGTGTGTGTGTGTGTGTGTGTAGGTATGACTTGGCTGTGGATCTGTTTACAAGGTCCTGTGCTGGCTACTGCGTAGCTACATTTATCCTTGGGATAGGAGACAGGCACAACAGCAACATTATGGTCAAAGATGATGGACAGGTAACACACACACACACACACACACACACCCACCACATCATTTACACACAAATACCCCTTTCATTGATTCTGATTTCCTTTAGCCTTGCACCTCCATGTTATGTGCCTATAACTCTGCTCCTTCCTTGATATGTGTCGCTCATTTGTCTCCAGAATCTGTTTTTGAATATCAAGGAAGTTTTCACTTTTCAATTGTTCCACAAATACTAATAATATTCCTGCCTTCTTTGTCTTTTTTTGTATTTCAGTTTCAGTCAGTTGATATCGTCAGTGGACTCATTATGAGTAAAGTTACAAATTCTGATTATATACTTAGGACATATGTCAGTAGTGTGGTATTTCATTGTGACACATGCAGTTTAGAGTATAGAAGAGCGAGACAATTCTGATCCACAATGATCACATTTTATAATGTAGTTAACATAACATAGGAAGCTTCTTTGTCTGGTTTATGTTTAGATGATTAGGATTTCTTTTATCCTGTACTGTTTGTTGTTGGTGATAAGTGTCAGTTCCTTGTGTTTTCCTCTTAATGTGTTTTACTTATCACTGATTGTTGACTTTCTGTATTCATTGCTTTGTTCTGCTCCCTTTCAGCTGTTTCATATAGACTTTGGTCATTTCCTGGATCACAAAAAGAAGAAATTTGGCTACAAGAGAGAGCGGGTGCCCTTCGTTCTGACTCAGGACTTTCTCATCGTCATCACCAAGGGATCCCAGGAGTGCACAAAGACCAAAGAGTTTGAGAGGTACTGCAGTGTCTTACAGCCGCTTTTCTCTTGCTCCTTGCATCTGCTCTACCGACAGCTAGTGTCCGTCAGTCTGCTTGTTGGCTTGTTGACCCACAAAGCTCGTCTCCTCTTGTCCTGTTGTGAGATACAACAGAAAACAACAAGATTAGAAAGACTAACGTTTTCTCAACGGATGACTCAGCCTCAATAAACTCTGTCATAATTCTGTGGAATACCTTTGCGTCAGTGCTTATGTAAAAAACAGGAACCGACCGACAATCCTTCCTGTCTTGCGAGCAAAATTTGTAACATGCAAGCTGCAATTTTCCCATGACATAAATTAAGCTTGCTTTAATTTTCAACACAATCTACTCATGTGACGTGTTTGAAGCCAGCAAGAGCCCAATTGGTCTCAAAAATATCAAATCTGAAGTAAGAGAGGGGCAATCATTTGTGAACCAGGCTGTCGCTGTTTGTGGAAACCATCACAGCTTCTGATGGCGTCAGACTGGAAGTGAAACAGAAATGCTCACTTGTCTTACCCAGTTGCTGTTCTTGTGACTCCCCTGCACAGCTGCCACCTCACTAACTAGTATGGAATAAAACAGTTTGCTTATTGCTTTGTCTTCCTCACATTTCCCCTTCTCTGTGCTTCTAGGTTCCAGGAGATGTGTTATAAAGCCTACCTGGCCATCCGGCAGCACGCCAACCTCTTCATCAACCTGTTCTCCATGATGCTGGGCTCCGGCATGCCTGAGCTGCAGTCATTTGACGACATCGCCTACATCAGAAAGACTCTGGCTCTGGAGAAGAGTGAGCAGGTGTGTAGGCTTCTCTTCTGTAGGGTCTTTAAATCGTCTTTAAATTGTCTTTCTGAAGCCACATTAATTTCACCTACCTTCCTGTTGTGTGCAGGAGGCCTTGGACTACTTTATGAAACAGATGAATGATGCTCACCATGGAGGGTGGACCACTAAGATGGACTGGATATTCCACACAATTAGACAGCATGCACTAAACTGATCTCCTGCGCGTCAATCCCACAATGGAGAATTAACGTCTGTCGGCCAGATGCAGCGTTAGTCCTTCAAGGAGCTTCAGTTCTGTTCCAGCGCACATCACCAACAGCTCACTGACGAGGAAAGTTCCATTTGGGTTCATTTTATTACAGGGTTTCTTTCTTGGCATAATCATGTGATGATGCTCTCCCTGGAAGGGAGTTTTCTCCCTGTCCTGGTGAAGATATGGCCGTCCTGGCTGATGCTTGTGTCCATGGCTACTATGCTTCCTTTGTTTTCTTGCCCAACATGATCAGACTTGGGTACTAAGGAAATGTTACCTCTTACTCAGCTTCTTCTGGAGGAAACAAAAATTGGACAAAACGGCAAAAAGACGACGTTTGTGCTGAATTATAAATGAAGCCACTTGCTGCACTTTTGACGCTGCACTGTGGCTCCACCGTAGACAGGAGGTGCTTTGGAAACCCTTTTTAATCTTATCACTGCTGAGGAGGCAGTGGACACAAGGAACTGTCTAAATGATCTGACACGTGCAGGATTACACATGCGAGACTACCACTGTACAGTCTTCTTGCGGGGAAGTCGCCCCTCTGAGGAATCTTCAGAGCTCAGAAACTGCCCTGCAGCAGAGTGTGTGTGTCGTGCACAGCTCTGCAGTCTCCTGTCAAAGAAGCAGCACTCTACTCTTGGGAACAGTCGCTTTTAAACTCGTGCATAGACTTCAGGGTGACGATGCCTCTTCATCAAAAAAACAGCACTTAGAACTACCAGAATAATATACTGATTTATTATGACCTTTTTAGATTTATTTATGAATCTAGTTTCTTTCCGTTTCTACACAGGAAAATCCCTAAATTCACTCTCCAGAAACACATCATTGTCTGTGTAAATGTATTAGGAGTTTTCTTTTTGTTTCCGTTTACCTGTTTACAGCTTCCTCTGGCTACTGCAACTGCAACGGCTTCCGCCCGGTTTTCTCAGCTCATTCTTAAAATGAAAGACTTCTAATCTTCTCTTTTTGGTTCGGTCACTTTCAAGTTCATCTCACTTTGACTGTGTCAGAAGCCCAATTTGTGTCATCGTGGCTCGTTTGCAGCCTGGTTATGAAATCTAAACATTAATTTGTATTGGAATGCGAAATGAGAAGAGCGAAAGTGCCACTCTCCCATTTTTTGGGATAATGGGACCTGTTTTTTTTACACCTCTGGCTGTTTGAATGTCAGCGAGCAGGGGCCCAGGGTCACGTCTTCCTGTTGATAAAATGCCTTGGCATCACAGCACAACATTCTACGACGCTTCACATCGTTAATCTCCTACAAACTCTGCCTGAGCAAGTTGTAGTCAGCAAACAGCAGCAGCACTATTAACATTAAGCATGGCAGTTTTTAGGAAATGCTAGATTTGACCTTCATTGGGGTTTTATTTGTACTGAGTTTCTAACTGTGTCAGGTTGATGATCTTCATCACGTCCCCCATTAGAATTTCTTTGAAATGTTGACTCATGGACAAAGTGCATTTGAACTTGTCAATGGACAACGTTCCTCTGAGCCTGAAACCCTGGTTGTATTTGAGCTCCGCCTCCTCTCGACAGATACTGTGAAAGCCATGCTCTTTTTATATATTTGTTTCAAACAGAAACATTTGATCATGTGGGTTTTTGAAAGTGTTAAAGTCACAGTGAAACTGTCGTTAGAGCGTCTGTCAAGTGAAGCAGCATGTGGTTTTGAATGAATCTACATTCTGGTAGTGTAAACAAAGTCTTGCCAACTGAAGATCCATAAACACATGGAGGCAGAGTTGAGCAGAGTTAACTCACATTTCATTAAATGAATGTGTGTACATGCCCCTGACTTTATATCACAATGTTTTACAGAAAGACAACTGAGAAAGTCTTTAAATGTAAAAATAAGAGATAACACAATTAACACAGAGGCAGGACCGCAGCTTGGGAAATGAATTTGTATTTCTCTGTTTTAAAAGCAGACTGTAGCTGGCTGCTCTCTGGAGATGATTTGAGATGATTTCAAAAAGGTGCACAGACAGTTTCTGTGTTGAGAACCTGTTTAAAGCTGTGTGTGGTTTCCTAAGGAGGGAGAAAAGATCCCGAGTGCAGCCTCACAAGCCCCTGATGCCCTCACACTGTATCTAGGACACGTGGGTGTGTGTGCATGGCTAAATCAACCCTATATTATGAAGCTCTTGTCAGTGGAAAGGAAAGTCTGCACTTTGCCAGTTCAACTGTTGATTGTATTGAAAAGCCAAAGTCGTGGTGTGTGTGTGTGTGTGTGTGTGTGTGTGTGTGTGTGATGTCGTACTATTGCAGATTTAATGGCTAGAATGTATTTAACCACTAACATAGACCTGACGTGCACTTCTATGATTTCTCATCGGCCACGTTCTCTTCCTAAAGTCAGATGCAGTGCCACTGAGCGTAGTCTGTTGTTGCTACTCCGTTTATTTGCCATTTTTCTCTAACGTGCCAAACCAGGTCTGAGAACGTGAGGCCTGTGGAAGTCAATGCTGGACTTGCATCATGCAGTAAAGTCATATCAGTTAAATACTTTTTTTTTAGAAGTGGGAGGTTGGTGTATGCACTTAAAAAAATGTTCTCAATGCCTTTTTGTTTTGAAGGACTCTGTGAGAGTGACCGTAGCCTAGTGTGCATGTTTCCAAGCAGCATAACCACCATGTAGGATGTACATTCAGAAGTATGTATGTGCAGTTACAGTCTTTTTCTATGGGACACTTCATGTGTGACAAACCCTAGAGTGTTTGTAGAGATGGACGACGCGTCTCCACTTCCTCCCACTATCCAGGAATGTCCCTGATGTGAACGCTGCCATCAGACTCTGGGAAGTAGCTGTTGGTGGATGGAGCTGCGGCAGTGAGGTTCCCCCGAAACACGAGCTCAACCAATCGTGAGTCAGTCTCTGTCCATGTCAATCATGATGTTTCACTCTGTTGTACAGCATCAAACGTAGCAAGCAAAACATCAAAGTGATGCGAGCCACATAAAACGACAGACAGCATCTTTGAGACAAATGTATTTGATGTGTATTTTGACTTGTTGTCAGCATGGAAGAGGTGGGACGTATGAGCTGTACCGCAGCCAGCCACCAGGAGGCGATCAAGACAATTTGGCTTCATTTTTGTGGAGCTGTCATGTCGTCCATCTTTATGAACAGTCTATGTGACAAACCTGTGGTGTTGTTATCTTTATTCTCTTTTGCCATATATCCTCTAATTTGTTAGTATGAGTGTGTGTGTGTGCATCAATTATTCATCTGTACAGGTTGCAGAGCTTCATTGGCAGGTCCCAGTGAAAACGTGTGTGTGTGTGTTGTGTGTGTGTGTGTGTGTGATATGACACTTAACTGTTGCAGTGATGGTGTCTCTAAATGTTTTTATTTCTGTGCCACAAAAGAAAAACAAGTTTTATTTTTTTTTCTGCAGAAAAGCTTCAGGAACAAACACAAAAGAAGGGAAACGTTTATTTTTGTTTTTCATACTTCAGTTGTAAATGTTTTACTTGAAATGTCATGAATCAGATCCGCAGCTGTGTTGGTTTAGAGTTCAGGTGCGGGGGGTGTGAGAGTGTGTGTCGTGTGCTGTACGTGAGAAGCAAAGGTTGAAGCGTTTGTGTACAGGTTGTTTGTTTGATACTGGTCGTGAGTGTCATCGGTGCCACAGTCCTGAACTTCAGGAGTCAAACAGCAGCTTCTTCTTGAACTAGTGAAGGACTGAGGTTGAAGCAGGAGCCGTGATGAAGCATCTGATCTTAGATTTTCAGTTTCACAACCATGTGAATGAGTTCCGGCACTGAAGCGATGTGGCACAACTTTTCACAGTTTGTTTGATTGATTGAAAGTTGAATTGGTGCAGGGTTTCTTTAGACTAGATTTAACTTTGATGTTCCAACAATGAAAACACTGGTCATATTAACAAACCTGCTCAATTGTCACAGGGTCACTTTAACAGCAGTCTGCAGCAGTGTGAGCTTCACACAGTGATGCTCATTGACAGACTATTAACAGAGAGAGGAGGACAACCCTCACTTTGTCTCTGCGAGTACAATCACATCATCTGACCTTTGATTCTGTTGATCGACATGATGATATGATTGAAAGAGAAACATTGGACACGTTAACACAAACACACACAGAGAGAAAAGTGCAATTTGATGTAATATCCAATGTGGAAATATTACCTGTGTTGTTTTTAATGAATATCAGACGAGTCTTTATTCCTGGATGTTTCTGTTTCTGATGAATTTGTGTTCACGTTATTTTGTATGAATATGTGCCCTGATATTTAGTGAATACGACGGCGTATCTTTTTGTGTGTTTTTACTGTAGAAGCATTTCAGAAAGTTATCAAAACTAACAGTTACTTATTGTGTTCTTATCCAGCCTTGAATGGGCTTTAAACTGGTTTAACCTTGAGGGTTTAAAAACTCCTGCAACAAAAAAAAAAACTACCTAAGAACCAATACGACAAATCCTCCAAATTACTGAAGATTCTTTATCTCGATCGTCCCACATTCTCACTTTAAACGAGGAACATTGACTGAATGTTCTGTGGCTTCGTGTTCATCTCCGTCTGCAGTACTATAAACTAACAAAGTGTATTTCCATACCATGCTGTCAGAACCTTAACCTATACTATGAATGAATGTAACGGGCCAATGTATTGTTTTTCACTGCCTATACCTGCATGAGATTGGGTAAAGATGAATATTCTTCCTCTTGCTATACTTGTTTTTTTCATTTAGTCTGCTATGCAGCCATACAGATGTTTATGAATTAATGCCTTAAGTTTGCTCCCTGTAGGAACAGTTTCTAGGACAAATTAATTCTCACGATAACCTGCGTTTTTTATTTATACGTGTATATGATTGTGTTTCAGTTTGGCTGCCTGGTCACAGAGTAAAAGTTTGTACCCTGACTGACTGATTGGCTGCTCATCTGATTGTTCTGTGAAGATGTACAAATAAATTTGTTAAACATTCACCCGGCCGTGTTTGCTCGTGCACTGTCCACTCCTGCAGTTTGACTCTACAGCAGGCTTCTTCATGAAAGCTTCACCTGGCTGAAATATGCACGGTTTAACTTTCTCTTTATGTCTGTTAGATTAGAGGGTTGATTCCTAAAAAGAAGAATTCAGGGAATTGGTTATTTTCCTGGAGACATGAACATTTCTACTCGTGGTCAATGAACTATATTTATGTAGCAGTTTCCCAGTTTCATCCACGTGGAGCTCATGCACCCATTAGCGCACATGTTCATGCAGCACTACTACGGCCCTTGGACCCTCAGGATCCAGACTATAGACGGGGATCGAACCACCAACCCTTCTGGTAAGTGGATGACCCTTTCTACCTCCTGAGCCGCAGGAGGTAGAAAGGGTCAGGAACATAAGTCAGTGTTTCTATTTCAAAGCCACGTTGCATTCTTATGATTGATCCCTAAAGGACGTCATGGGACACATTCTTTTAAAAGCTGAATATTGTTTGAATGGAAACAGGAAAGTATAGAGGAAGAAAAACATTTCAAATTAGCACAAAGAGCGAAGTTTTATTTCATCTTCCTCGCAGAATTTATCTCTGATAAACTGACAGGAAATTGACTCTTGTTTTCCTCCTCACTTACACATCAGTGTATCTGATGACAATAAAGACCTCTGAGATCATTTCAGTCCTTATTCATCCAGTGCTTTCCTGAGGAGCTACAGGGCTCAAACATCTGCATTACACCCCGAAGAGGTTTCATTCAAAACAAAGACAATCTGTTGGGTGAGTTGGGAAATGATTTTGAAATATTTATGCCAGCAGGTCTGCATCACTGAAGCCATTCTCTGACGGCTGTGGGGAGGACTCCTCTGGGGTCGCCTCGGTCGAAACTTCAGTGGCGGAGAGTTGCACCGGGTGGAAAGTCTTCCAGGGTTTGGAGGGGCAGTGGAAGGGGCTGTCACTCACGGGTTCTGCAGGTATGACTGGCAAATCGCTCGGTTCCACGGCCGTGAGGTCCTCCTCAGATGATTCTTTGGGTAAAGCGATGGAGGGCGGCGGTGAGGGGTCGGTAAACAGCATGTTCCTGAGGGGAGACCAGCCGGTGGGACGACGCCTGGTGAACAACTGAGGTGAAGAACACAGGTTGTGGATGAACAGGTTAATGAACCACCTGGACATGCTGAATGGTATTATTATTAAATTACATTACTCAGTGAACTCTCACTTCTCATAATGCTGATATGATGTTTTTAACCAGACTGTGCTCAGCTGAAAAAAAGGTTTAGTCCATAATATGTTTCTTAAGAGTTAGAAAATTCAAAATAATGTTAAAAGAAGTGTGTGCATCATGGATTTAAATGTGTCAGGTGAAGTTCATTTCTAACATTGCCTCAGGTCTGCTTTAAATTTGTCATTTAAAACATGACAAATTGGTATTAGAGGAACATTTTACCACATAAACATAAAAGATCTCGGGGCTGCAGATCTATGGGCGTTCATTCTGGACTAACTCGTGAGCGCCACCTACAGCACCAAGAGTTTCAAGGTTATTTTTCTTTTTAGCCTTTTGGAAACCTTGGCAAAATAAGTGTTTGTCTAATGTCTGATCTATTACCTGACTACTGAGAAGCACTCACTTCCAAGGACGAGAGAAAAACTTGGTTATGTGGTCTTTCATTTTGTAAGAGTGTCTCACCATAGGAGGCAGAGCTCCTGCTTCACACTCCAGCTCTGCATCTGTGGACTCATGTCTCCACGGAGCGAAATCCACTGTGGAGTTACAGTTCCTGATCTCCTGCACACACAAATACACAAACACACACAGATGGGTTGGGTTCAATACGCCTGGAAATGATCACTGGATGAGTCTCTGTCTTGTTGACACACTCACCACGTCCTGAGCATCGGGGACACACAGGTCGTTGAGGTCTTTGTGCTCGGCCTTGGTGCAGGTGGTTTTCTTCATGTCAAACCTAAGCTTGAACCTGAAACCTGCGATAACCTGCGGAGACAGACGCACACAGTCGTCAGAAAGGAAAGACCGGAACCCGTCCTCCTCTCCCTTCACATCCCCCAGTCAGTCCCCACCTGTCGGGTGGCGTGGCCGACGCTGTTCAGGGTGAACAGGTGAGTGGAGTCGGACATGGAGTTGAACTTGGCGATGGAGACAGAGATGGGGGCTTTGACGTCCTCTGAGTTCTCATCGATTTCCTCGGGGCAGCCCAGACAGGGAGCTTTCTCTGGAACGATGAAACTGTCTGGAGGGGAAACAAGATGGAGACAAAAGTGAAAAAGACAGAATGAAATGAACAGAAATAAAGGAAAAGAGGAGACGGCGGAGGAAGCTCACGAACCGGCTACAAACACACAAACTGCTCATTAACGGAAACACTGGCCCCTAATCTGTCACCACTGCTGCTCCATATTTATAGAAACGATACCGTTGCTGCTGATGGGAAAGTCTCAATCAAAACAAATAAGTAAAATATGATAAACGATGAGAAAAAACTTTAGGTTATGAGAAATCAATATCAATAAGATTTTAATGGTTTACTAAATATAATGTTCGTCTTAAAATGTGAAATTAGATTTCTGAATCCTCACATGAATGAAAAGTGAAGTCACGAAGAACATGATGTCATAAAAAGTTTAAAAATGAATAAATTGACCTCATAATTGATGGTCTCCTGTGTAGTTACGCATAAACTTTTCAACCAGTAAGATTAGAGACATGATTTACAGCTCATTTCAATCATCATACGACCACAACAGAATGAAATTATTACAACGTAGAAAAGTCATCCTGTTCATCCACTCACGGGCTCACTCACCGATCTGACAGTCCACCTGCTCAGTGTCTGCTCCTGTCCCTTTCAGCAGAACCGTGGCGTTGCATAAAGTCGGATTCTGGAGGAACGACAGGACAACAGGAGTTTGATCCGTGTTATAAATAACAACAGAACTTGGAACTAACTACCAACCAAGGCCTGCAGATGATAAGTAGATGATAATATTATATAATGATTAAGAAATATATAATGTGCTCCGCTTAATGTCCCAGTGCTCAGGGAACCTGCAGTGTTGTTTACAGTATTCCCAGTACAGTTTATTCTTAGTGTTTTCTCAGCAGCTGTATTTCCCGCCCATCAGCGCCACCTTGTGTCCAGAGGACAGATAGTCACAGTCTGTCCAGGGCTTGTTGCTGCCGGCCGAACAGTCACTCCTCCTGGTGGTGAACTGCAGTGAGTATATGGAGCCTGTGTCGTTCTCTGACTGGAGACACACAAACACAAACAGGATCAGTTGGGTCCAAGAGTCTAAACTGGATTTCCCAGAATTCCACAGCTTTAGTTCCTCTGGTTTCATCACCTTCCAGCTCCGCGAGGGACCAGCTGACCAAGTCACCATTTAAATTAGTTTTACTTCTACAAGAACATACTTAATAATATCACCAATGTACTTTTATCAGTACTTGACCTACATTTAAAAAACGTTTTTGCTTATTTTACAATTTACTATATTTGTCTGGCAAATGTAAAAAGAGGATTTACATTCATTCAGTATGAAGAGTTAATGAAATATGCACTCAGAAATTATTCTTATTATTTTACCGAAGACACTTTACAAAGGTAAAAATAAGCACATTCAATTTTAATTTCTTCATGATTTGTAACAACTGTTTTTTGAATGGATCATTGGGAGTTTGTGTGTGTGTGTGTGTGTGTGTGTGTGTGTGTGTGTGTGTGTGTTCAGTCTGAATCACACTGAGAAGCTGCAGGAGGTCACATCAGTGTGTTTTTGACCACCGCACCTTGATGGCTGATAGAATCTGATAGAGAGCCAGTTTTTTCCCAGAGCTCAGCCTCTCGTTGAACTTGTCCACGGCGCTGCTGACGACGTTCTCCACCATCGGGCTGTCACAGAACAACAGGATGCCCGGCTGCACCTCCTCTGGCGCCTGGACGGGGAGAAGAGGAACAATCATCACCAAGCAGAGAAATCTATCAAGGAAACTGTAGTTTTACCTCTATAGGCCTGTTTTTCTAAATGAAAATGATTAATTGAAAACCACAAATTTACAGTTGCCAAGTACATATTTCAGGTATTTATGTTCCCTTTGATTATTTCCATATATTCTGCTTTTATATATATATATATATATATAAGTTTTATTCTTTTATACTTCTGTACATTTCAGAGAAAATATAGATTTAGGGGTTTTTTTTTGCCTCAGAATGACTTAAATAAACACGACTGCCCACGGGTCAAAGTCGGCTTCCAGGACAGGATTTACACAATGATCCAAATCTGCAGCTGGGAAATGAACTGTTAATCCAATTAACTACAAATATTGCAGTTTAATCTTAAAATACTTCACATTTACTTGAGTATTCTCATTTTAATGCTACTTAAAAGAACTGTATTTTAATAAAATATTAAGGATATTAATAACAGTAATAAACTTTCATTTATACAGCACCTTTCAAAACACAGTTACCAAAGACACGATTTAAGAATAAAAGGTTATTATAGGTAACGGCGCACAACACACAATATGAAGGCAGACAGACGAGTAAAAATACTACAGTTGGGAACAATGAAATAAAATCAGAGAAGAAAAAGAGAAAGCACGTATAAAAGTGCTTGTCAGACAAAGTAAAAGTATTTTATACACGTGGTGAACTTATGTATAAGTACCTTTCTTATTTAACATTATTCAAACATGTAATATTACTGTACATATATAAAAAGGCCAATACTTTACTGCTTGAATACTACTTGAATGCAGGACTGTAGGAATGTACAGACTCTCAGACGCAGGTTTTCTGCTCACCTGCCCGAACACGGAGCTGTGGAGGCACAGCAGGCCCAGCAGGCCCAGCACACACAGGCCAGCTCCACTCCTCATGGTCGGATCCTCGCGTTCGTCTCTGCTGCGAAGACACAGCAAGTATCACACCAGCTGAAAACGTGCACTTTGTCAATCTCACATTTGCAGCAGAACAATAAACCTTTGAGAGATTCAGGCCCTGAGGAAACGAGTCAGAGATACAGAACCTACAGCTTGTGAAGGCGGAGGCCTGCTGTCGATCCTGCTCCAGGGAGGAAAACTCTACTCCTCTCCACACGGGTATGGACGACTGAGTGAAGGTCTCCTGGAACTGGGGATCCTGCTGGGAAGGATGATGACACATAGACAGAGGACAGGAGGGCACAGAGGACACACACACACACACACACACACTCAAAGACACACACACATTAATGATCAAAACGCTCAGTCGGTGAAAGGAGAGTAAATATTTGCTTCTTTGTTTGCCCTCCTACCTGTCGAGTCAATACAACAGTCATTATCAGAGAGAGGGAGAGAGAGAGAGAGAGAGAGAGAGTGAGTGAGTGAGTGAGAGAGAGAGAGAGAGAGAGAGAGAGAGAGGGAGAGAGAGAGGGAGAGAGAGAGAGAGAGAGTGAGTGAGTGAGTGAGTGAGTGAGAGAGAGAGAGAGAGAGAGAGAGAGAGGGAGAGAGAGAGAGAGGGAGGAGAGAGAGAGAGAGAGAGTGAGTGAGTGAGTGAGAGAGAGAGAGAGAGAGAGAGAGAGAGAGAGAGAGAGAGAGAGAGAGAGAGAGCATTTGAGGAGATGTGTGTCTCGTTTTTGTAATTTGGGGCTAACTCAAGGCAGACACACACACACACACACACACACGCACACACAATAAACCATGTAAAGTACAGTTGATTAGCACAGTCTGAATGGTAGCAAACAAAGTGTATGTGTTTAAGAGGCCAGTGTGTGTGTGTGTGTGTTAAGGTACCACTCATGTTGTGGGGACGTAAATCTGTTTCCATTTAACTAATTAACTAGTTCTTCAATTAAGTGAGGACCAGTAGTAGGTTATGGTTCCAGTTAGGCATGAACTGGTTATGGTTAAGGGTTCAAGTTATAGGTATTTTGTTTTGGTTAGACTGTTCACAATGAATGGAAGTCAATGCAACGTCCTAAAAAGAAAAGTTGCAAAAACCTGGATTAGTGGTTTTGGTATAATCGTTAAATAAATATAAGTCTATAAAGTCCCCAAAGTTGACCTATACCCATGTGTGTGTGTGTGTGTGTGTGTTAGTGTGTTTAGTGTGTTTGTGTGTTTGTGTGTTTTGTGTGTACCGGCTGGTACTTTGTCCCTGTCGACCTTTGGCCTTCACCACTGTGGTTTCCTCACCGATCCTCAGTGTCTCAGACGTTAGATGCAGATACGTAGACACGTGGACATGCATCATACATCACACAGCTGTTTGCTTTGTCTTTGAGAAAATACAGACACACACCAAGTTCACTGGGTGCACAGCCCCCCCCCCCCCCTCTGACGTGCTGTACGTGCCTGACAGGTCGTTGGCTCTGTTCGACTTTTACAGAATCACTTTACCTCCATCATGAGAGAAAAAGTAAATATGATCTAAATGTGGAAACTTTTCTGAGGATGAACCGAAGATACACAAAAAATAAACCTGAAAAGCACAGTGGTGCCCTCTTGTGGTCACACGTGTAAAGAGCTACTGAGCTGGTTGGAAACAAACTTGAGTAAACTGTCAGATACATAAAGCACACAATCTCACTCACACACACACACACACACACACACACACACACACACACACACACACACACACACACACACACACCATGTATATATATAATGAAATATACAGTGTGTGCACATTATTCATTATTAGTCCTGCAGTCATTCTGAATTGTTAAATGTAGCCTGTGCTACATGTTACTTTAAGTAAAACTAATATAATAATTGTGAAAATGTACAAGATGCACTTAAATGATATGTATTATTATTATTATTATTATTATTATTATTATTATTATATCCCATGTGACTGTTACACTCTCACATATCATATCATTAGATTATTATCAGTGATGCATTAATGTGTTTTCCAGGATCAACACAGATGCAAGAGTCATGAAAATAATAAAATAAATAAATAAAAGAACACACAACACTTTGTATATTTTAGCTATTAACTATAAGAGAGTATCATGTCACATGTAGATTAATGTACATTCATCCAAACAGGAGCTCACAGCGGTTTTTCTTCACTTTATTCAACATGGAGTTTTTCTCACTCGGTTTGTCTGTTCATCACTTTGACATCAGAGGTGTCACGTCTGCTGTCACACTTCACTTCCTCTGCTCCGTCCTCTTAGTGTCGAACAGTTTCACACTGAACCACTAACGAACGTCTGCTCCTCCTGATCTGGTCTCATCGCTCTCACGCTTCTCTCTTCCTCTGCAGCCATGATGCTGAGGGGTCTCTCGGGCCGATGGGGTCTTTTCCTCCTGGCTGCTATGATTCCTGGTAAGTTTGATGATGCTCCGGAGTATAATAATACACTGGAGCGTGAACTCTCTGTGGCTCAGTCTTTGTCTTTGTCTGGAACTTCTGTGTTTTCTGTGCTTCTCGTGCACAAACTCTGTTCCTGAACGTGACACCGATATCATTATATATTTAAATATTTATGATACCATGCAGCACTAACGTCTGTTTTATAAAATATCCCATTCTTGGATTGTAATGAATAACGATGGGAGTGATTGGGACATTTCTACTGATTCATTTAATGTTTCTTTAGTCAATAATGACGGTGCTGCATCTGTACGTTGTCACTGCTCTCTGGTGTGTTTTCTGGTTTCCTGTCTGACTCAGTGATGGTTGCTGGTGTGGTCTTTACTTCTCCCACACACTTTGTCTTCTCTGTGGTTTAAACATCAGGTGACATGACAATAACCAGAGTTTATACGAATACTACAGCGTCACACCTCGACATCTACTGGTCCACCTTCAGATATCTTTGAATACCAGCAGTTGTAGCTTCTAAACTGTTTAATCAGAATCTGTTGTTAAGTTATTGTGACTGTGATACTTTGACTGAAGACCAAGGTATAACGTTTTTACTCTAACTCTCATAACATCTAAATAAATTTGTTGTTGATGAGGAAACACAACTTGAGAAAGTTAAACTGGTGAAATGACCAGATGGCAGATGGGTTATTGAATTAGAAAAGGTGACTTGTTAATAAAATGTCTCTTGATCCACCAGGCGTCCAGCTCCAGAGCAGCGCCAGCTCTTACTCGCCTGCCTACGACTCTGAGGGACAACCTGCAGTTCAGATCCTCCTGCCGGTCCTGCAGCCCACTGAGGCCACTCCTCCATTAGGTACACACAGACACAACACAGACACAACACAGACACAACACAGACACAGCACAGACACAACACAGACACAGCACAGACACAACACAAGACTTATCATGAAACATGTGAACAAAAGAACCAGTTTCTGTTGCAGAAGGAATCATGAAGATATTGTTATTCTGGAATCAGGGCACGCTGAAGTATGAAATAAAACTAACAGTTTCAAGTGCAGATGATAAAAATGAAGATGCCAAAATAAACATTTAGAAGTTATTGATAATATTACACAATTGAGTCTAGTTTACAACTCACATGACAAGTGTGTTTGTGTTTCTGTGTGTGTTGGTTATTTAATGTATGTATGTGTGCACCTTGTGTGTGTTTGTGTGCACAGGGACCTACAAGCTGAAAGGTCTGGATCAGAAAATATGTATCAAAGCCACCATGGGAGTAGAGTTCATCGTCATCCAGAAGAAGGTTAGAGGCTGTGACTGGCTCAGCACTGTGTGTGTGTGTGTGTGTGTGTGTGTGTGTGTGTGTGTGTGTGTGTGTGTGTGTGTGTGTGTGTGTGTGTGTGTGTGTGTGTGTGTGTGGTGTCCAGCCTGTTCACCTCGGTCTGTTTGTGTGAACGTTTTATTTTTCAGATTTTCAGCCCGTGTTGCAGAAAGAGTGTGTTTGTGTCAGCAACTGTTTATGAGGCGTTAGAATTTGGTTTCCTGTTCAAACTTTAAAAGAAAAAAAGAGAAATTCAGACTCAGACAGCAAACATGAAATAATCGTGAACACACTCACATCTCTTCTAATATCAGTAACAGATGTTAATTTCACCCCATTTTGCACGAATCAGAGGAAAATGTGTGAAGAGACGACGACTCCATTGATATAAGTAACGTTCCTCTCCTGTTCTCCGTCTAAAGACCTGGTATTTCAGCCTGGACCCGGCCAGGGTCAGGACGAGCGGCTACTGTGGCAGAAAAGCTGCTGTTCTCTCTCTCACGCTGCCAGGAAACGCTGCCAGTCTGCAACTCACCTTCAAAAAGGTACAAGACGCACATATTCAGATCTCAGACAACATAACCAGACATTTCACAACACGTGTCACATGTTCCTGTGATGTAAAAATAATAAAGACAACGTGATTCAAGTTTTTCATTCATGTCTCTTGCCGAATGTAAAGAGGAGTTTGCAAATTGCATGTGAACAGAGACAGAATGTGGCACAAAGCAAAAGAGTTCAAGTACAAACATCACACAAATAGTTCATTTCCAAAATATTCAGAATATCTGGCATTATGAAAATAACAGAAAAATAAACTGAGGTTTTCTTCCTCCACTGCTGCAAATGTTTAATGAAATATTTGATATCATCACATTTGTTTGTATCTATATCAGAATTCTCGCAACAAATGACGAGGTTATGTTTGTTTATTTGGTAAAAATGTGCATCTGTTCATAATTCAGAGATATCTGAGTCGATCTCTGTGCTTTTGTCTGCAGGAAAATAAAGTTTTCTACATCACCAGGGTGACTTCTCACCTGTCTCCTCTGCCTGTTTGCCCAAAATGTGCCAGTAAGTCCAGACAGAATAAAAAGGAGAAGACGATAAAACAGTATCTGGATATATTCCAGCTGAGAAATGAACCCGTCTGTGTCTTACCCCCCAGATAAGACGTTCTCTGGCATGTTGGACCACGACAAGTTGTTCAAATCCAAGAACGGTAACAGCTTCGCCTGCAAATCTGAGAATTTGCTGGTGATGTCGTCCGAGCTGCAGATCAAACTGGTCCCGCTGCAGTTTCAGGCCTTCACTCTGCTCAACGGACGCTATGGAACAGGTGAGCGAGCAGAACAACGACCTGGAACTGAACGTGCTGAACTGAATATAGTTCTGCAAATTAAAATGATATTTTAGACTCTAAAATAGTAAATGGTCTCTGGCCTGTAGCACTTGTTTAGTCTTGGTGACCAATCAAAGTGCTTTTCAGTACAAGTCGCATTCATCCATTCACACACTTTTGACTATAGACATTCTGGTTAGTGGACAAACCGTTTTGAGAAACTCTCCATTTGACTTCAGCACAGTTCAACAGGTCAGATATTCAAGCTGCAATAATAAATTTCAACATATGAAGCAAGAAGTGATTAAAATCCACGATTTCCATCGTTTGTTTTTACCGTCCTTATCGCTGTGGGACACGTGGACGAGAAGCAGGAAGCTGTGCCGGATAGAAATTATTATAAAAAGTCTGATCTGTGACGTTTGTACTGACGAGATTAGAGATTAATTTTCTGGACATATCTTTTCTGACACCAGCTCCTCATCTTCTTTCTTTACTATCTGTAACCATCGTGCTCCTCTCCTCCGCTGCAGAGGTGGAGTGCTGGGCTGACTACAACAAGCGAGTGATTCCCATCGTCATCGGGGCCACGGTGGTGGGCATCCTCCTCATCGCTGTGCTGACCTTCCTCTTAATCAAAGACCGCAACAGACAAGGCTACGACGAACTCTGAGAAATTGACTCCATCTCAAATATTTCATACGAAGTCTTCTCCTGAACCGGGACTTGAATTTTTATTCCTCCGATGTTTCTCATACCAACATATTGTTAAAAATGCAAAAACAAATATTGTTAAATGTATTTATTTGACTTCTAGTTATTAGCTTGGAAAATAAATATATTTAACATTTTTTATTTTCTCTTTGTAACTGGTGTGAACATGAATTTCAGTTTGTTTTAAATGTGTCTCTAACTTCTGTGATGACTTTAGTTTAAGTTTATGATTTGTTGAATTTTAAAAAGTTATTTAATAAAACCAGAGACTGAAAAGTAGTTATTGAACCTTTAAAGGCCACAAGATTAAGAATTGTACACAAACAAAACCCATCATCAACTCAGATGGATGCATTCCAGGTGCCTGCTGGTCCTGGATCTGTTTACCTGCTGCACAAAACTGTGAAATTAATAGTTTCCGTTTTAAATTTGCTCTGGTTTGTAAAGTCTCTGTTCTTGTCAATAAAATACAATTAATGGTTTAAGAGTGAAATGATTTCTGTAATAATTAGTCATTATTAACTGTAATGACCTCCTGTAAGTGATTATGTGACAAATGCAACTACTAATAAAAATAATATGAATACAATAGTAATGATGTATTATTATAATTTTTATTATTATTAGTAGTAGACGTAGTAGTAGTATTACTGTTGTTGTTGTTGTTTTTTAAATAAACTAGTAAATACCTAAACAAATATATACAAATAATAAACTATCATTAATATTATTATTTCAAGAAAATATGAAATACTAAAAACTAATGTTTATAAATAATAAACTATTACATTTAATATTATTATTATTTAAAGAAACTACTAAAAACATATATTTATAAATAATAAACACCTCAGCAGCTGTATATCCTGTGAAACACTCCCCTCTGCTGGCGGAATGAGCTCACTGCAACTTCCTCCCCGCCTCCATATCTGTGTCTCTCATTGGCTGCGGACGCTACGGAAGCCTGTAAAGATCATTCACGTAAAAGTCTCGCGTGTCATTGAGTTTTGTTCCTGCGTGTTTCACCTTTTTCAAAGTCCCCAGTTTCCCACGTGGCTTGAATCTGAGGATTTGTCTCTTATTTCACTACCAGCTCCGGAGCTGGATCCACGCGTCGCCTGTTTCCACGTCCAGCTGCTCGCCCTGTTAGCCGAAGCTAAGCTAGCAGCTAGCTAGCAGCTGGGAGCCATGGCTGCAGTTATCCTGAGTTTCCCCAGTCTGCAGAGTCTGAGGATATTTACCCAGTGAGTCCAGTCACACACACACACACACACACACACTGTCACACGCACACTGTCACACGCACACTGTCATGCCTGCTGTGTTGTTGTGATTCTCCTCCGTCCACCGCTGACATGATTAGCTTGTAATGCTAACCTGACCAGATGCTCTGTTGTAGCTCAGATTGTAAATTATCTGCTTGTTGTCATTTATAAAAAAAAACCAACCGGGGTAAAAACACGTGATTCCTCAACTCGACAACAACACGTTGATAAAAAGTTCCTCAGTTTGCGAACTCGTGTTGATGCAGACGAGACGTGAGCAAGGTTAAACACAGGTAGCAGCTAGCAGGGTTAGCATCACGTTACTGGGACTTCAGCTGTGTTTGTTTACATGAGGTTTGTCTCGGTAGTGACTCAACCTGCTGTTTCCACACACTCATTCGTTCATCCATGCAGCGTCTGTCGATGGTGACTCCTGTTTCTCTCCTGTTCAGGAAGCTGTCGTGGTCCAGGAGAGGCGTGAGGCTGGTGTCAGGAGGTGAGTTCCTGCTGCTCACACTCTGCTATCTGTCCTGAGCAGGTTTACTCAGGGTCAACGGTACAATGGAAGGTGTTGGACAAGAAGAAACCGCTCAGCTCGCCAGTGCAATAGTTACATTACAGTAAAAAGCAAGGTAGAAAGAGCTTAATGTAACACAAAGTCGAATACACAACTATGAGGTGACAACTTTAACTGTGTGGAGTGTGTGTGAATAGTTATTGTGTATGCGATGCATCAGCATCAGGACTCGTAACGCAGCACTGTATAAATAGATCACCAGAGTTCATTTAAAGAGCATTAACATGTCAGTTGTTATTCTGCTCCAGGAGTGCGAAGGATCGAGAAAGTGCTGATCGCCAATCGGGGAGAGATCGCGTGTCGTGTGATGCGCACGGCGAAGAAGATGGGAGTCCGCTCTGTGGCGGTGTACAGCTGACGCAGACAGAGACTCCATGCACGTGGCCATGGTGAGAAGCTTGATACGTGCATACAAATTGCATATTGTCAGGTTTCAGGCTTGTTTTCTTAACCCGCCCGGGGATAATGTTTTCGTTAATCAGTTTTATTTCCTTGGATTTGTTCTGCAGGCAGATGAAGCCTTTCACATCGGTCCGCCGCCCTCCCAGCAGAGTTACCTCTCCATGGAGAAAGTTTTGGAGGTGGCCAAGAAGTCTGGATCACATGTGAGTAATCCTGCAAAAAGGAGGCGTCTTTAAATATAGACTTTGAATCATTATTACTGCCTTTTTTAAATCTTGTGTGTCTGTGTGCAGGCGGTCCACCCTGGCTATGGCTTTCTATCAGAAAGCACAGAGTTTGCAGAGGCATGTAAACAGGAAGGCATCATCTTCATCGGGCCACCTTCTTCTGCCATTCGAGACATGGGCATTAAGAGGTGACGCTCACACTTCATATATTAAATATATAGAGAATTTCTCTCTGCTTGTCTCTGAGTATTTGATCGTGTCATGTTTTATTTCTGTACCTGTAAGAAAGCTTGTCTTATGTGGCTTTTTGTCCTTTTTCAGCACATCAAAACACATCATGTCAGCTGCTGGAGTGCCAATCATTGGTGGTTACCATGGAGAGGACCAATCAAACGAGAGGCTCCAAGCGGAGGCTGTTAAGATTGGATACCCTGTGATGATTAAAGCAGTGCGTGGAGGAGGAGGCAAGGTAAGAGGACGGGATACAAACAATCAGGGACAGTTTGTCAGTCACAATAAAAGATAAAATGTCTCAGAAATATTCATCTGATGAGGTAACATCATTGTAATTGTCTGTGTGTTTGTTTAGGGGATGCGTATTGCACTTACAGACTCAGAATTCATAGAACAGCTGGAGTCTGCAAGACGAGAAGCCAGAAAATCCTTCAACGATGACGTCATGCTGATTGAGAAGTTTGTAGAGGACCCCAGGTAACTTGTACACACACACACACACACTCAGACTCACACTCACACTCACTCATTGCTAACCAGACACTTCTCCCTCAGACACGTGGAGGTTCAGGTGTTCGGAGACATGCACGGTAATGCCGTCTATCTGTTTGAGAGAGACTGCAGCGTCCAGAGGAGACATCAGAAAATCATTGAGGAGGCACCGGGGGTGAGTTCACGATGCTCTGACTGAGCAGAAGTTTGAAAAGTTACTGGGAATGAAAAACAACAGTAAGAAGAAACCAATGGTACTTAGGTTTTAAGTTAATCTAAAATCTTACAATTTAACAATTTTTTCATGAAAACTTAAATTACAGTTTGCAACATCTTGCAAATCTGACTTGAGGTCAAGGTTCAATATATGTTGAGCCACTTCTCTGGAATTATCTCCTGGTTTTATTGTTGGCAGAGATAAAGTGTTTCACTGAACTCTAGCAGCTAATAGGTTGTTGTTAATGTGAACAAGGACAAACAGGAAACTGGACAAACAGCGTGTTTACCCAAACCCACTGATAAACATTCCTCAACTGCTCAGTGTTCACACAGATTTCACAGATTTCCTTATTCTTCCTTTCAGCCTGGGATTAGTCCTGAGGTTCGGAGAAAACTTGGAGAAGCAGCAGTCCGTGCAGCCAAAGCTGTGAACTATGTAGGAGCAGGTGAGACACACAAACACAGACACACATCTCACCACATTCCCTCAGAGCCACAACACACGTTTACACTATATTTACACAACATTTGTCTTTTCTGTGGAGGTACGGTGGAGTTCATAATGGATGCCAATCATAACTTCTACTTCATGGAGATGAACACCAGGCTGCAGGTGGAACATCCCGTCTCTGAAATGATCACCGGTACCGACCTGGTGGAGTGGCAGCTCAGGGTGAGACGGGGGGGTGGAAACAGACAGAGGAAACTGACGATGGTAAAGATGTAAACACTGATTCTGTTTGGTGGAAATCCTCCAGGTGGCAGCAGGGGAGCGCCTGCCGCTCCTCCAGGATGACATCATCCTAGGGGGCCACTCATTCGAGGCGCGGATCTACGCCGAAGACCCAAACAACGACTTCCTCCCGGGGGCGGGGCCTCTGCTGCATCTCTCCACCCCTCCAGCGGACCAGCACACTCGCATAGAGACCGGAGTCAGGGAAGGTAGAGAGTCTCAGAACAAGGACTTCTTCACCAGATACATTTAATAGTCCCTCTGTTCTTAAAAAACTAAATCATGATTTTCCATTCATTCATACAAGAAGTAGAAGAAGTATCTCTGGCTCATTTAGTGCAGATGTTGAAGGATGAGCAAGAGAGACAAAGTCAACGTGTGTGTGTGTGTGTGTGTGTGTGTGTGTGTGTGTGTGTGTGTGTGTGTGTGTGTGTGTGTGTGTGTGTGTGTGTGTGTGTGTGTGTGTGTGTGTGTGTGTGTGTGTGTGTGTGTGTGTGTGTGTGTGTGTTTCCAGGGGATGAGGTGTCGCCTCATTATGACCCAATGATCGCTAAGCTGGTGGTTTGGGGGAAGGACCGACCAGCTGCCTTGAAGAAGCTGCGTTACTGCTTAAGACAATATAACGTAAGAGACACACACAGACCCAGTCAGGAACTGTCTCTGTGTGTTTTCACTTTCTTTTCATCCCTTCTTCTTCTTCCTTGTTCTCCACATGTCCTCAGATCGTAGGACTGAACACTAACATAGATTTTCTGCTGAGTCTCTCGGGCCACCCAGAGTTTGAGGCTGGGAACGTGACCACCAGCTTCATCCCCCAGCACTACGCCGACCTGTTCCCCGCTCCCAGAGCTCCCTCTGGGGAAACCATCTGCCAGGCCGCCCTGGGCCTGGTGCTGCAGGAGAGGAAACACACACAGGAGTTCACACACACATCCACAGGTGAGAGGACCAGACTTTTAATGTCACCTGGAAAAAAAACACTTATTTTACTAATAATTATTTATTTGTGTGTGTGTGTGTGTGTGTGTGTGTGTGTGTGTGTGTGTGTGTGTGTGTGTGTGTGTGTGTGTGTGTGTGTGTGTGTGTGTGTGTGTGTGTGTGTGTGTGTGTGTGTGTGTGTGTGTGTGTGTGTGTGGTTTTCAGACCCCTTCTCTCCATTTGGCTCGAGCAGCGGCTGGAGAAGCAACATTCAGTTTAACAGAAATATGAAGCTACAGGTTGGAGACAAAAGTAAGTACCAGCCACGCTGTTGACCTTTACTGCCCCCTGGTGGTGGACAGGATATATACTGTATAGATGAAGACAACATGACAGCTCCCCAAAGGCAAATCCAACACATCTGTATTGCCCCCTGGTGTCTGACTTTAGTACTGACCGTAAACCCCTCCATATGCAAACATGTAGATCTTTATGTTTATGTACACAAACACACAGTCATATATATACACGTAGATAACTGACAAACTGCAAACAGATAAATATAGATCATAGTGTAATCGTATGTATTTAGTTGTTTAGTTTGATTCTCATCATTTATTCAGCACCTGGATCGTCTGTTGACGTTTAATCTTTAAGATTTGATTTATTGTGTCAGCAGCTGAGGATCTGTTTGAGTTTAATGACAGTTTGAATAATTAAGTTCCGAGCCGCTCTGCTCTGCGACACTTTGTTAATGAAGTCACATTCATTATTCAATGTTTCTATTAAAAATGTTACTGCAAAGCCCCAAAAATAGGTCCAGTGCTGCTTCTGTGAAGATGAAGATGACGAAGATGATGTCTCTTCACTGTTTTAATGAATCCTAAACCTTTTAAAACCTTTTCCTCTTGTCCGTGTCTCCAGAAGTTGATGTGGTGATCAAGTATAACAAAGATGGAAGCTATAATATGCAGGTGAGCTGGAAACCAACTCTTCTTTCTATAACTGCAGTGTAGTAGCAGTAGTATAAGTACAACATAGTTATGGTATCTGCTGTTCTTTCAGATTGGCGAGGAGTCGTACCATGTGACCGGAGAGGTCGAGTTGGAGGGCGGAGCTTCATTCCTTCACTGTTCTGTCAACGGAGAGAAGTCTCGTCCCAAACTGGTGATACTGGACAACACGGTTCACCTGTTCTCTACGGTGCGTTCCCAACACGAGTTCCTCCATGACAACACAAGTCTCTTAAACCAAAACCTTTATTGATGAAAGTCTCCATCACCTCCTGTGTTTTTAAGCCTCAGCAGTTTTACAGCTGTAAAATGAAAAGTCTGTATTTGGGACTTGTTCTGTTTTCAGTAATTTCAGGTTCATTTTCCCAAACGACAGATTTGATGAAAGCTGTGAATCAAAGCTTCCCTCCGTTCGTTTAGAGAGAACCTCCGTTCTCTGCCGTCGCTGCACAAGCTGACGTCAGGGGGAATTAAAGTCTGTTCTCTTCCTCTCACCTCAGTGAACTGTGGCTTCTGGCTTCTGACGTGTTTTCGTCTGTTCTGCAGGAGGGATCATCCCAGGTGTCCGTCCCGGTGCCCAAATATCTGGCCGGTGTGAGCGGCTCTGGGGCCCAGGGCGCAGCCGTGGCCCCCATGACGGGAACCATAGAGAAGGTCAGTAGGGTCGGAGTTGCACGGAGATCATAATTAACACTTTTCTAAATGTAGATATGAATTATTTTATGTACAAACCTTTGATAAAACTCAAATTCAAGGTCCAACAGTAAAAGGCCATTAACTTTATATAAGACAAACTTAATAAGAGAGATGCGGAATAAAAAGAAAATAGTGATTTTACTCTTAACTGGGATTTCAAACGTGTTCTGTTCCGATCCGTCTCGTGAAGGAAGCAACATAAAACCTGCTGTTGGTTCAAATACGTTAAAGGTAAAACAAACGGGTGAAGGTGAAGTAAAAGCTGCAGAAGCTTCATAACAAACCAATCAACAGACTGACTGATGGTTTTAATATCATTTCCTGATGACAGTAATTGACTCTGTGGAATAAATGTTTGTTCATTACTTTTAATTTATGAGGAGACTTCTGATTATATTATATCTGAAACCTACTGACCTGAGCCTGTGTTGTTCTACTGTATGAAAACAATCCTGTTTGCTGTGTTCAGGTGCTGGTGAAGGTCGGGGACAAAGTGGCGGTGGGAGACGCGCTGATGGTGATGAACGCCATGAAGATGGAGGTGAGAGGCTCCTGCAGATTCCTCCTCCTCCTCCTCCTCCTCACATGATCTCACTTTAATCCAGTTTAAAACTCACTCCGCTCCAGTTTCTGTTAAAGTTGATTCTTTCTTCTGTGTGTGTCTGCAGCACACGATCCGGGCGCCAAAGTCCGGCGTGATCAAGAAGGTTTTCTTCAGCGAAGGTTCTCAGGCCAATCGCCACGCTCCTCTGGTGGAGCTGGAGGAGGAGGAGGAGGGAGGGGGAGGGGGGCGAGGAGGGAAGCAGCCAGTGAATTCATCCAAACACAAACACACACAGACAGGAAGGAGAGAGACGGAACTAGTTGCTGTGACCACAAGAGCGTCCACGTCAGGACGTGATCTGATGAGTCCGGTTCAGTCGGGAATGGATCGATGCCTCAAACACAAAGAGACCTGACGTGTTCCCGGGTTGAACTGGAGTCACAGACTGTAAATAAAGATGGACGACGACGTCTCTACATCTCCTCGCTGTGCAAAGACGAAGCTGATTCATCCGAGAGAGGAGCGCTGCCTTCTCTAGCTCTTCACGTCTTTTGGAGTCTGCGCTGTAGCGATCGCGGCTCGTCTCGACCAATCGTGAGTCAGTCTAAGCTGTCAATCATCTTCATCCTGTTTTTGTTGTTTTTATGGCATCAAATAACCAAATAAAACTAAACTTAACAGAAACAGAGATTTTCTAATTTGAACATGGAGATGTGGTTTACGACCTATACTGTAGCCAGCCACCAGGGGGCGATAGAGATCATTTGGCTTCACTTTCATGTCGTCCATCTTCATTTCCAGTAAATGATAAACGCCACAGATCTTTAAAGTTCAGTTGTCTTTCACACAGCCGAGGTTTGACTCTGTTGTTTGTTTCTTCTCTTTTCTTTCTTGTATTTATTCAGTTTCTTTCCTCTTTGTGTTGGTTTCTGTTCTGTCGTCTTTGTTCTGCACAGTTTGAGGCACCTTGCTGCTGAAGACACACAAAGTCAGGTCTCGTTTTTCTGCTTCTCGACACGAACACACGTGTGGAGCAACTGAGCTAAACTCAACTCAACTAAAACACTAAACGTTTGAGGCAGAAGACGAGAACGAGACAAAAACTGTCAGAATTAGTCTTTAGCCGATCAGGATTAGTTTCTGAAATCTAGAGGAAGAAATATTCAAACTGAATTTAACGACTATGGATTTATTAACACTGCTCAGTGGAAACTATCTTTAAAGTTCGCTGGATTGATTTTCCTCTTTTCTCTGAGTTGAAGTTGTTTCAAAGCAGGACAGAATTTAACTGCCACTAAAAACTGTTATTTTTGAAATCGTGTGGTTTTCAGTGAACTTGATCAAGACAGAAACTTGGTGTGAACACTCACTTTAGTTTCTTTTACTGTGGGTGGGGGGGGGTGCTTCATGAGGTTGTCTTTCATGTTCTGTTCTTCCAGACTGAATCAGATCTTTTATCTTGGCTGAGAAAAGGTTTGAGCAGAGTTAAAACCTCTTGAGGAGAAAAACACTCCAGAGATAAATGAGCTGCTTCTTTCAGTATCTGTTTTTTCCAGGTTCATAATAAACCTGAAGGGATGAAATGTCGGTCGCAGGATTTAAACCGATGTTTGCTCGTGTGTGAATCAAACAAACGGACGACGTGTTTCTCGTCTGTTCGTCACGAACGTTACTAACCGTGTGTTCTGAGGCCTTGTAGAGTAAAAAGTTTCCATTTGTAGATAAATGAGGTGATTTAAGAAGAAACTGGTCTGATTCTGTAATAAAGGTTTGTTAAAGTAGACCCACGCCTGCGTCTTGTCTTACCTGATGTGTGCGTGTTTCTCTCAGACTGAGATCGACTGATCTTCTCCAAACATCTGGTCTCACGTTGGAAACGTCTGCTTCACAACAAATATGAGTAAACGCATCTGGAACTGATTGTTTCACCAACACTAAACAACCTGTGAAGGGTTGAACAAGTTAAATCATCTGCCACTTTGAGTCATTAAAGATTTAATTTAATTTGAGCAGCTCTTCATATAAAAGTGAGAGGAACTAAGTTTATTAGATGAATTGCTTCTTTCTCCCTGATTTAATGTATTTTCTCTCCTTCATTAATCAACATGGAGATTTGTCCTTGCTCATCAGTCCTGAGCTGCTTGTTTCTTTTTCAGTTAATGTCTAAATTAACTCCAAAGAGTCGTTTCTTAAAAATATGTTTATTTCGTAAATAGAGTCGCATCTTCATAAACATCAACTATAAGACAGATTTATGGACAGGAGGAGGAGGAGGAGGAGGAGGAGGAGCCGTACACAGAAGAGTGAAGAAGAATGAATCATCAGCTGAAGCCTGATTTACTGATGAGGGGGGGGGAGAGATGATCCGCGGCCTCCAGTCTCGCTGCCTGATGCTGAGTCACAGGACGTCCAGAAACCGGATCACTGGACACTTTCATTTAACTTTTCCTGTTTTTCAGCTGATTCCGTCGAGGAAAAGCTTTAATTTGATTGAGGTCTGAGGAGAAGCTGAAGCTCCGACGTCACAGGCTGAACCAGCTTCAGGGAGATTTCAGTTGAACCATTTTATAATAACAAAACCCTGTGAACCCAACGTGACTGGAACATGATGTTACATCTGCAGTTAAACCCGGAGGAAAAGTCCTGATTTTCATTTGTACGTTTCTAAAGCTGTCGTTACAAAAACGACCGACAGCTGATTTTGGTCTTTTTACTCATTTCCAAGAAGCAGGAAAACTCAAAACCTCGACTGGAGCCAGGATTTTACGTCTCTGTGTCTTAAATAAGATCCAATTAAACTGACGGGGCTTTTGATGGACGACACGACCGTCTTCTAGTGATAAAATATTAAATGTTCGTTCTTTTTTTCACAGTATGTGGCTGAGTCGTCTCCTGCTTCGAGAAAGAACCTGGAGGCATCGAACCAAACTCCTCAGCTGAGAGGGTTTGGTTCACGTCCCAGTTCAAGGACAGATTTAACATCAGTTTCCAAAACAAATCACAGAAGTACAATTCTGTCTCTAATTACATTTGATATGTGAGAGATGTGACAGGACATAAGTTTGGACAAAATCAAAAACAACCTTCAAACCCAAAGTGTTCGAAATTATTATTATTCAACCAAGAAGTAATTCTATAGATTTTAAAATGTACCTCCACCAACGAGGTTTTGTTTTTGTCTCAACTTTCTATTTAAAGTTTTACATATTTTGTTTTGTGATAATTCCTCTTGAAGTTTATTTAACTGTCACTCAAGGGAAAAGTAAACATTCTAATTGTTTATTGATATGTTGCTTTTGTCATCATGTATTAAACCTTGTGCATTCTGAACATGTTACTTCAGTTTGTCACATTTATCGTTATCAATACTTTCCCTGATGTGATGTCATCTTACTTTAGTTTTGGAACACTTTGGGCTTCCGCAGATGACCACAAGGGGGCGTCAGAGCTGCTCAGACACTGCAGGTGTTTGTGCACAGATCAGATTCTGCCGCCTCCGAGACAAAACACTCAAACTAACGGAGGTCACAGATGATGCTTTTCAAGTTTTTACTCCCAGGGGTGGATCCACTGACCTCTGTCTGAATCCCGATGCTACGATAACGATGATCCTTTTATAAAAATAAGAAGCTATAGGAGTGTTCACCACGTTAAATATCAAATATGAGGTCAAATGGTTCAAAAGAAAATAAAGAAGATACTTCCTGTGTTAACATTGAAACAGGAACAGTGTGATGATCAGAATCTGTGGAGTAACTCACGAACTGTAACTTCCTGGTTCAGAGCGTAGACCGGGGGGCGGGGGGGCCTCCTGATCACAGATCCAGGCTCAAGTTAAACGTCTTAGGGTGGGGAGGGGGGGGGAGTCGCTGCGTATTACAGGAGCTACAGATTTATTGATATGTAAGAGAAGTTCAACACAAACACAGGAAAATAAAGTACTGCAATAATAAATAGACACTTTCATTGTGATGTGCGTCCGTGTGAACAGACAGGACACCGACGTGTACCGGACTGAAAAGAAACAGACGATTCAATGAATTGACAAAGGACGAGTCAGACTCAGAATCGGACAAAGAAAACTTCTTCAAACATCGACCACATCGAATCAGAAACGTGCCACGACTGTGTGTGTTCCCTGTGACTGTGTGTTCCCTGTGACTGTGTGTGTTCCCTGTGACTGTGTGTTCCCTGTGACTGTGTGTGTTCCCTGTGCGAGCTGAGGCGAGTTGTGTGGTTCTTGACGTCAAGTTTAAAACGGTTGTCTTGTGAGGTTTTTTCGATATCGAATCTCGCTTCTGTCGCCTTCTGGATTCTCCTCAAAGTCAAACCTGACGTGGGATTTTTCACAAAGCTAAGTATCACACTTCCTTCAACCAACGTGGCTGCCATACAGAGGAACACACCAACACATGCACACCAACACGCACTTCATCAAGGAGCGTGGGGGGAGAACATGACGAGAACGTAAGAGCAGAAACATGACTCGGATGATTTGAATGGTGACGGGTGAGGCGATGATATCGAGCAGAAAGGAAGTGAGTTGATATGTGACTTGTGCAAAAACGCTCTGCTTCCCTGTTCATCTCCTGCCGAGTCATTTATCTGATAAGTCCATCTCTGTGGAGACGGACACATTCTGCTGTCTGGGTCAACGTGCAGCAGCCGGGGTTTGGAAAAGCATCTCGCCATTAAAGCCACTTTCGTCTCGCTGGAATCCAAATGGAACCATTATCGGGGGCAGGTTGATTCCACCTCGAGTTCGGTCTGTGATTGGGTCAATTTTTTGCTTTTAAAACCTCCCAAAAAAACAAATTCCCTGACGTCGTGAGTGTAAAATGCTGAGATGCTTTCTCCAACCAGGCTGAATGAGAAAAGGCATTCAGGGGAACAACAACAACAGAAAGCACAGAATCTAAACAGCTCCTGTCTGCAGCTCCTTCAATAATCTACCAAGAATACAACCTTCTTGAAAACGTATGGCTTTTTTTAAACAGGCGCCGCCGCGGAGACGGAGGCCTGAACAGTCGAGATGAGAGAAGCAGCACGAACAGTAATAATCGTCTTCGTTACAACAACAGAAAGCTTCTGTACAATCAGGCACAAAAATACACACTTTTTCCTCTGATAAACTCCAGAATCCTTCGGTCTTTGGTTGCACGGTGGAGGTGAGGCTCCACCTACGGTATCGTGAGAATACCGTCACTCTGAAAGTGAGCAGAGCCGCTGCATCAGCAGAAAGCTCTGGATGCTACAGGGCTGCAGGGGGGGGGGTGTCCAGCTCTTTCCCTTTCAGTCTGAACAGGAAGAGAAGGTGCAGCAGGAAGAAGGTGCAGCAGGAAGAGAAGGTGCAGCAGCCAAAAGCTGAAAAAGGTTTTTATACTATGACTTCAGCTGCCAGCCGACACCATGAGAAGGTTCCTCACGTCGTCTGACTCCCGGTGCTACGTGTGTGATCGGTGAAAAGGTTCAGTCCAGGTCCGACTGTCAGGAATCTCCATCCCGTGTCTCACTGGGTCATTTTAATGCCAGTTTCAAGAAAAACACGTTTGGAAACTGCGTTGAAAATGAAAAAATATCTTCGTGAGAGCTGATTGGTTCAATATAAGACTCAACACATCTCTCTCTAAACCGTTTTTCTGTTAAATGAGATTTCAGATTACTCTCCAGGACTCAGAGATCCTCTGTCGGCAGCAGAGAGTCTGATACTCGGTGTTCAGAAGCTGTCTTGTCCACAGATGAACACTTCATCTGCGGCTGGAGGATAAATCAGGAAACGTCCTTTGGCTTCAAACGATGCAGCAGCTCTCGTGTGAAGTTCGCTTTGCAACTTGCTGAATTGAGTTTTAACTTGAAGTGTGTTGGTTAAAATGGCAGCAGGGGAGCGATAAGGACTCAAAGCGGAGCGGTGCCTCTCCCCCGGCTCTGTGCGCTACAGTCAGTGGCCTCTGGGAGTCAGCAGTGAGAGGCCTCGATGGGCGACAGCGTCAGGATGCTGCGATCGTTAGAGTAGAAGTTCTCCGTGTCGCTCCAAGACCTGGAAACAGGCAGCAGTGACCGAGGGTTAGGACACTGACTCAGAGTGTGTGTGTGTCTGTGTGTGTTTTGTGTTAACAATCATCACAACCAGGCTGAAGAAGCAGAGTGAGAAGTGGAGGAGTGAAGAGTTAGTGATGAGTGTGATGTCGTTAGTGATGAGAATCTAAAGTCTCTTCTCATTAACTCACTAAACCAGATTTATCTGAACCAGATTGAGTTGGAGGCTAAAACCTTTTAGTCCCGAGTAAATAATAATAATAAAAGAAATTTCATTCAGAACTTGAATTGTTGCTTATTTAATTAAGTTGTTGGAGAGAAACAAAGATTTAAAACATTTTAGGTGACACCTCATTACGATGAAAAGTTACTTCTTTTGCCTCTTGAAGAACAAACAGTTCATGTCACATTCTCTGGTTTGGTTCTGAGGTTTGAGCAGATGAGGAGAGACTCGAGCTACGTTACTCGTGAACATGAAGTCAACACAATCACCACAAAGAGAAAATCAATCATGATGAACAAGCATCAGCAACGTTCGTGCTACACAGTGAATACATCTGCTCTCAAGATGACCAGGAGGAGAATTAGATCTTCTGCTCAAATATAAAATCAAGTACAGCAGGCGGTTTTAAAAATCTCAATAAAAATATATGTTTATGCTCTAACTGTACGATCTTCTTCCACAGCATTAAACCTATGTATATAGAATAGACTATATGATATACATGACACAGCCCTCGTAATAAAAGGGACACTCTTCTGTTAGCTTAGCAAACTGGGTCTCTTCTGGAAACGTCCGACAGGGACAGACTGGTGCACGATGTCGTCTTTTTTATAAAAACGCTCAAACTAACAGTCTAACGTCAAACTAGGCCAGAAAATCCCAACATGGACGCATCAGGAGAGTCGCAGCTTTCCACCGTGAGAATCTTCTGCTAAAAGGTCACGACAGCCGAAACCTCCGCTGCATCAAACGTGAACCAGAGCCGACGATCAGAGCTTCTTCCTCAAAGCAGCAGCGGGGAGGAGCCCAGAGACTGTGGTTCAACATCCTGCGAGTTCAAACAGCACATCCCTCCTGCCACCTGATCTTCACACGGCTGCACGGGGAAACTGTGTGTGTGTGTGTGTGTGTGTGTGTGTGTGTGTGTGTGTGTGTGTGTGTGTGTGTGTGTGTGTGTGTGTGTGTGTGTGTGTGTGTAGCTCTGAACTGTTTTATAGCAGAGAATATGCTAACATCAGAGCCTTCTCATTTCTGCATGTTTGTATTTTCTAAATGTCAGTCGACCTGCTCTGAATAATTCCCACGACCTTTAGTTTAGCGCCGCTCCGTGAGATGAAGACAACCGTTTTAAAACCCGGTAAACATGGAAACAGGCTGATGACTGAAATGGTGGTTTGACAGGAGGCGCGTGCTGCATGACGCGCCCGGCTGTCCACCGGCGACGAGGTCAACCGGAAACATCTCGGTGCTAAAAAACCATCTTCGCTCCGCGGGTTGCGACAGAACAACGAGGACATTAGCACGGGAACACTTCTGGGATGAGGCAGTGGGAACGTGAACCCAAGATAAAGAACAGGACGGGCAGGTTTCTGACAAGACGGCGCTCACAGGGCACATTAACAGCACGGGAAGAATTAATGTGGAAGGTCGAGCAACATTATGCAGATTTCACACACAAAGGGACAAGGACACGGAAAGACAGAGGGGACAGAAAAAAGACTAGTGCAAGAGGACGAGTGTGTGCGGGGGCACAAATACATACAGGTTTACATTGTGTACAAAATACCAAAGGCAACAGCAGCCCCCATGCAACAAGACAGAGTCTGGGCATCCTTGTTTTGTAGCCTGTAGGGGGCGCTACACACCCCGGGTATAAAACAAGCATGCCCTCAAAGTTGGCCTCTTCTCAGAAGCACGTATAAGGCTTCGGGATCCAGTAGAAAAAGACGAATAAATACACAAAGTAGCAAAAACTCTCAAGATACTACACTTCCCAGCAGCCTCTCTGGTTCAGGATGTGGTCCCCTTGTTTAATGAGGAGGAGGAGGAGGAGCGAGAGATGTCTGACTGAATCTTCATCATTCACTGATTTGACTGTAAAAGGGTCATAGCAGTCAATTTGTTTAATTTCTATTACAAAACAACAAACTGGTTTTGAGGCCGACATTAAGTTAGTTGATTAAATAATCCTGAAAGATGTTTAACAGTTGTTTAATTGTTCAGAGTTGTTGTGGATGTATTCCTGCTAATTGAAGCACGTCAAAGGACTCAGTACAATTTGATTTGTTTGGAGACTCAGCTACTGGGATGTGTCGAGAACACGTGGGAAGTAATATTTAAAAAACATCTCTGACTCCTCACATCCACGTCTGTTCCTGCTTTGTCGCCCACAAGACAGAATTCAGCTGCAGCCAGCATTCAACGCTACAACAACAGACCAAGTCAAGCAGCCAGCTACAGTCGGGCTTTGAATAAATATCAGATTAATTCTTTATGGTTTATATAAGTTGTTAATGCGCTTGCTATATGTCCCTTCCAGTCACTAAGCGTGTTATATAGGACTGGGTGGATACGTTCCCTCTCCCCTGTGGCAGTTTCCTAGCATTAAGGCCAAACGTGGGAGTCTCACTAATCGCTCTCTGTGGTTTTCTGCTTTCTTAACTGAAACCCAGAGGGTGAAGAAGAGGGTGAGGAGGGACACAGGTATATGTGGGCGGGGGGGGGGGGGGGGGGGGTACATGTTTGTATTTATCCCTGTGGGAGTATAAATCGACAGTCGTTTGCTCAGATGGAATAATGTAATTGGTCGCGTTCAGATGAAGCGTAAGAGGTTTATTATTTGAACTGCAGCCCAGTAGCTCTGGCAAAATTACAGTCAGTCACAATTATACGTCTGAGCGATGAGATTACTCATACAGCTGTATCCCTCGGACCCGACTAACTGCGATGACACAGTCACGTGCTCAACCACAAGAGTGGGCAGGTTGCAGTCCAGAGGGGCTGAAAGGGGGGGGTGGTGGTGGTAGTGCATCACTTATTTTACCTGCAAGCTGTCAGAGCCTACACACACTCTCACACACACACACACGTATGTGCCCACACCCTCTGGCCATGCGAGATCCACTGCAAAACACTCACACACAGAGAATGCTATATCTTCATTATTGATCTGATCAACAGCGAGTGTCCCAAAGCTGTTTGGGGGGGGGGGTATTGATTGCTCAGCAGAAAGGGGCTGATCAGGTCAATTAATCAATGACCTCCGCACTCTGGGATTCAGGTAAAAAAAAATAAGACACAACAACACAGAAACTGCCGACGGAGCAGACCCGCAAACTGTGAACTCAGTGCACTCGTCTTTAAAGCTGCACTAGGCAAAAAAATATATCACGGGGGGGGGGGGAAATAGATAAATCAATGAAGAAAATGAAGTTGTTGATGTTTTCTCATCCTTTATCTCAAAGTTGTGCTGCAGCAGAGGAGGAATTTTATCTGCAGCCACTAAGAGTTCACTTTGTTCAGGAAACAGACATCACTGGTATTTGGGGCTCCCAAAACGCAAAAATTGCAGAGTGCAGCTTAAAGGCTGAGTCACAACGAACTCCCACTTGATATAAAGCACTTTATATCCCTTCAAACACAGGATATAATAGCAGAGATGTGAACACCCACATTTGGTGTTTGGATCAGATACGATTCCAGTAGCTAACCAAAGTCTGGCTTCATCTCAAGTAGCAAAGAAGAATTACAGCACAATGTGGAAGTCAACCTAAAGCTCAGATTAATAATCAACATATAGACGAGGCTGTCATCTGCTAAAGTTCATTACAGATTACACAGTTTTCCTTGAAATCAGGCAAAACTTGATTTCACGGATGTGTTGAACAGAAACGGGACAGAAACAGGACGACAGATCATAGACGATAAGAACAAGGACACATGGGTTAATAGACAGACTCGCCCTAATGTAGGGGCAACACAGACAAGACAGGTTACATACTATAGTGGAATAGAGACCTGTTGAGTAGAGTCCGACAGATATGTCCAATCGGCCGATATAAGCCTATCACACATGTGTCCCACATGAAATCTTTGGGCACGGACAAATGCTGAAAAACATAAATAAATAAAAAATTCAGAACAAATGCTAAATTTCAAAGTAACGTTCTATTTGTTGCCTCCTGCCCTGGGACAGATTAACAGAAAAGATAAAGCACAGAGCAAAGGCTCTGGACCAATAGTACATATCCACTGAGGTTTGGACCTCATTGGATGATATAATTCTTATTGGCTGATCGATATTAGAAGTATCCGTCGGGCTCTACTCGTGGTTGCCTTTATATCTCTGTTCTATTGGCCTCAATGAAATGACTGGGACCTGCGTTGTCCAAGGCTTTTCCTGCCAAACATCCACATCGGCATGCTACGTAGACGGCACAGGCATATAAATCTCTTCAGTCATTGGTCTCTATAGTATTGGTTACTGATATTCTCATCGCACACTATTCTGTCGGGTTAATCAAACTGTCCCATTGATGGAAATAAGAAACCGATGATGCAGTTCATCTTGACTTGATCCACACATCTTCAGCCTCCTCCTTCGGCTGATATCCCAAAGTCCGGCCAAGCCACAACCCTTACACCAGTGTCTAGGCCCATTTGAAACCCAGTTCCCCCACAGCCGTACGCCCTAGCAAATACGAATTGGAACAAGAGAAACTTACAGTTGAGTTGTGGCCACATTATGGGCTACAGCACTCTGCACTGCTGTCCAAATTTTTGAAACCATGAGGTGGTGGCGTTTCGGCAGGTTTCATAATCATTGTTAGAAGTCGTCGCGGTCCTGCCCACCTGTTGTTGCTGCTGCTGGATGTCGGGCAATGGTTTTCACCGGCCGGGCACTGCCCTGTCATTTGCTCCAGGAAGCGGGCCATGCGGGAACAGCCGCTCTGCCCATGTTGGTAGCAGCACAGGGACTCCACACAGCTGAGGGTCTGCGTGGGGGCTGATAGAGACTGAAAGAAGGTGAAGGGTGTGAAGAGTCGGAGGCAGAAGAAAGGACAGAGGAAGAATTGATGAGAAGCAAAAGAGAAGGAAAGAGGGAGAAGTGACAAAGAGAAGAAGTGAATACCAACATAGACACATTCTGACAGGATGATGAGGGTGACGGCAGGATGACGCATCACATGCTGTCACAAGAACAATGATGTACAGAGAAAACATTTCAGACATGCTACACAACAGGGTGACATATGTTGCAAATCAATACATAAATCATAAAACCGATAAACAAATCAAAAACAAAACCGCTTTCCTTTTCCCACTGAGAGATTTTACCTCAGGTTTCAAAACAAAGACCTTCAAGGAAATACAACTCCCACTGTTGCCATATAATTCCATAAACCGTTCGGACGGAGCTTTATTTCCCTGCAGTGGGTCAGCTTGTACCTGCTTAGTATTATTATGTGACTTCAGAGTGCTGCTTTAAAGATGGACCGTCTCTCTGTCGTAAATCTTTCTGCCTGTCACGTCTATGATGGATCACTCACTCTGCGTCCAATCCATAACCTGCAGCATAAACTAACCCTGATCCAAGGCCAGCCGATCACATTCATCGGCAGTGATAACAGCCAAGCTCTTTTTTTCTTGACTACCTTTCCATCAAAATGATATTTTATTAGGTTTTATGTGACACTTAATAATTTAACTTCATGTCCTGGGACAAAGATCTTAGGATATTCAGCCTGCTTCTGTTTAATTACTGTGTAATAAGAAATAAGACACTGTCGTCATCGTCTATCCAGATCTTCTCGATTTCATAACATGTGAAAACCAAAGCAAACTATTGTCTGTACTATTGTAGAAGTTGGAAAGCTGTGTAAAGAAAAGAGCGAGGCCCTGGCAGACAAAGCTGAATGAAGTTGCTGCCTGCTAGAGATCAGGTGGCGCTGCCGTCCTGAGTCAGCACCCGAGAGAGAGCGACTGGGAGTGAGGGGGAAGGAGAAAATGAAGAGCAGAGAGACGAAGAGGAGACGAAGAGGAGACAGAGAGTGAGGATACACTCATGTAGTCTGCATCCTGATCAGGACAGGACAATTATAGATTAACCTCAGAGTAAATCTAGTGAGCCATCTGGTCCATAAATCACCTTCAATTTGTACTTTTTGCGATAATCAATTACAGGCATCATTGATTTCTCAAGATCAAAACTTGCAGAGCAGCAGACTTTATAATTCTCTCTGCATTTCTGTGGGACTGAATGAAAAGTTTGGACTCCGTCAAGTTTTAAAACCTCCAGTTTCTACACTACACATCAGATATTTTAAAATGTGAAACATTTCTAATTGTTCATATTTTATCATTTGATGGAGCCTCCTCTGATGTTGGGTTGACAGAGACACCGTTGGCATGAAACCAAACTATTGTTTTCCTGGCCTCCAACCGGAAAACCCTGACAGGACCAAACTGAAAATGAATAGTGCTGACAGTGTCAGGCGTCGGTAAATAATATTGTGAGTGCATTGTTTTGCTCTTAGATCAGAGCATTGTGGCTTTTAGTCTTTACTAAAAAGCCAAACAAATGTATTTTTGTTACTGCACCACAGGATTCACCACTTTAACTTGGCCATAGCACGGAGGGAAAACGTGATTACTCCAAACACGGATTCAACCAAACTGCGAACCACAGAAAATAGCTGTGACAACAGCTTAACCACAACCGTGCCCAGATTGTTATGTTTCCTACACTGATGTTAATTTGTTGTTGAAGTGTCCACTGTGTTTTTATGTAGGTGAAGCCACATGGGTGATAAATGTAGGTTTTAACTCTAATGACCAAACCAACAAACCAAGTACTGAATCAGTCAACACACAGGTCAACAGGGTTCACATTCTGCTCATGTTAGATTCAGTAACGTTGCTCATTCATGTAGATTATGGGGGGGGGGGGGGGGGGGTGAACAAGAGAGAAGAATCTACTGAATGAGCCACTTCACCACTGCAATGTTTGTGACAAATTGCCAAACCATGACTGACATGATTACAGGTCTCCTGCACAGTGAAGTTTTCCAAGAAACAGACGCCAGAATTAAAGGTTTTGCCATAAACTGAGCAAGGCCTCAGTGGAAGCTGTGTAGCTGACATCGTTCCCTGGCTGATTTATTATAGTAGCTACAGAGTTCGGCTACAACTCATATTCACTGTCATTTTAATTAACACACAACTAAAGGCTGATTAATGCTCAATATTCGATATACGGCAACAGACGGAGGCTTCTGTCCGGACTCTGAGTTCATTTTGTGATGAAAAAAGATTAAAAGAAAATAAAGGAACGTATAGAAAATAAAAAATGGATTTCATGAGATATCAACTACTCACAAGCCATTGAATGAATGAAACATCATTCAAACATCAAAGGGGGTGGGGGGTGGGTAAGGATTAGATTATCCATGCAAAGGTAAGGATGGATGGAGTTGACTGTGATTGCGTGGGGAAAACGGTTGTTTCATACAAACAGGAGTTGAGGCTTGACAGAGACGTACAGGAATACTCTTTTTACATATGAAATAAAAGGGGCAGTGTAGGGGGCATTCAGCCATGGGGGGGATGCAGGTTGTTCTAACAGAGCCTATGTGGTTGAGGCCATATTGCCGGGGCAGTGACATCACAAGGGGGGGGCGATGGCAGTGAAATACATGTATGGTACTACCTAGAGGGAGCAGGGGTCTGGGCCGGGGGTAGCAGGGGGAGGATAAGCAGCTAGCAGGTGCCAATTGTCCTCCCCTGGGCTCCGCTGGACTTTAACAGGGTCATATTCTGGGCCGACTGAACCCTCACCCTCTTCCATCTGAGGGACACAAGATGCTTACAGTGAGCCCTGCTGGCTAGTTACACATCTCAACCATCAGGTACACTGTCGGTGGCATTGAAGAAGCAACAAAACCAGTAAAACCAGCCTAATGACGAACCAAATCACACTGCAAGAAATATCCACTGCGTTCTCAGACAATGCATATGTCTGGGATGGATTCTGGATTTCAAACATTTGATAGTTTGAAATCATCTCATTCCACAAACTTTACCTTACAAAACATATTCTTAGGACTCAACGATCACAGTTAAAGTGGATATGCTTTTTCAGTGCTGCTTATTTACCAACGAGCAGATTGGTCACTTAGTAAAAGCAAGTGATCAGTCTGTCAGTAGACACGTTTACATGGACACCGACAATTTGATATTAACCCGATTTAGAAGTTAGTCTTACTAGGACAGTGCCATGTCAACAGCATTTTCTAAACTCATCATAATCAAAATAACGTCTCGAATAAGGTCAGGGGTTAGTATTGGTGTCCATTAAACGTAGTCCCCGTCAGTCCAGTAAGCTCAGAAATAGCTGTCATAACCAATGAGCAGAAAGAAGCTGCAGCCATCCCAACTGTCTCCAGGGAAAAGGTTCCGTCTATTGCAGATAAAAGCAAATCTATTAGCATCCGAACCAATCAAGCTGCTGCTGAATCTATCAGAGGAAACCCAGGAGAGTATTCTGGGCTCTTCTGTGATTAATTCCCTCTAATCTAATTAGAAACGAAGGACCGAATGATACTGGAAATCTGCAACAGAATTGAACAATTTGCATTATACAGCACTTTAACATTAAAACACCATTTGAAGCCAGTAAGAGCATCTTGTGTACTTCCACTGATTCAACAAACAAATGAATTACTCTGGTGAAATACCACAAGTGTTTTGTTTTGTTCCTGTAATGCAACAGGTTACTTAGATCTGCAAGTCCACAGCTTGTTTCTGCTCAAAGATTTAGTGGGATGGAACCTGCACGTATATTATTGATAGTTTGAAATATAAACTTAGTTGCCAGATTATTAGGTTCAACTAGTCCTGGAATAAATTCTACCTTCACAACGGTCATAATGTTTTTTTGTTGAAACTGTTTCAGGAATTTGTTTGTTTCTTTATATTTATGAATATGATGTTATATAGATGAGATGATATCTTCCAATGATTAACTTTAGGAGCTGATCAGTCAAAGGTCAAGGGAAACAAAAATATGGTCTGAAAAACATGTTTCCAAGATAATATAAATAAACTAAGAATTTATGATCATATGGTTAGAATGAATCATCACTTTGATAAAAACGCATAATAAACAACATCAAACTACAAATTAAATGACCATGAAGTTGAAACAGGTTGAAGGTAAGATTTACACGATGTATTAGACTGCATTGTTTTTTGCAAGATGTATAAACTGGCAACTGAGTGAAATGTAAACCACTGTAAACAATAGACCTAATAATTCTCTATTGTGTTAGCACATCTCAGCAAGTGCTTCAGAATCATAAAAAGTATCATTCACATGATCTTGGACATTTGAGTAAGTGCAAAATTACAACTGTTAAAAAACATGTTCGCCAAGATGCTGTCCAAGATCAAGGAATAATTGTAGTCGCCTCCCGTCACCAGAGACAGCTCACAGCGTTGGTACCATTTCACTTGCAGGCTGTTTATTGTGACGTCTACTACGACAGCACAGCATCTTCAAGGCATCATTCCAAAATAGCTGCGATAACAACCCAGGCGTCTGTCATGTTTGTAATGGGACGGCGTCATGCTGCTGTGCCCCGACACGTCGAGTCTGTCATGCAGCTGCAGTGTTGCTATCAGACTTCTTCTGTCAGTCAGTTGAAACCATGCAGGGGAACAACTCTGAGCTAAGTAGGGTTTCCTCAAGTGGCGAAACCAGTCTGAGGGCGTATGGCGTCAAGAAGATGGACCATGCTATAGATACGGGGGGTTTGATGGGCTGCACCATGCGACTGATGTCCCTTTGACATGCCAGACTCAGACCGTGGTTGTATGAGTCCACTAACTGATGGTCAGGAGGTAGGGCTGACCAGGGGCTCGGATTTGGGACGAATGCAGATGCAGGACGTCAGACTCAGAACAGCGCCTCTTAAATCATGATCCAAAAGCCCAAATACAGACCCTGCATGACACAACTGTACAATACTGCATCGTGAGTTCCAGGGGAGCAATCAAAATGAAGCACGGGAGGATTCCCACTCATTCACTCATTCATCTGTTTGTTCATGCAGTGGAGGGAGTGATGACAGTACCATGCTGAAGCAGGCAGGAGGTCTGATGGTGGATTAAAGTGCAAGACATGCATCGGCTGAAATGCTTTAAGTCACATTCTTCTGCATCGTCTCCAACCCCCAAAAGGACCCAAATATCTTCCCCAGTCACGGAGAATGCTGATTGTCCAGGGCATGCGCTCACAGACACCAAACAATAAGGTGGAGCTCCAACAGTAGCAGCGCATGTCATGGCAGAAAGTGCGCGGCCAGTGTCAGAAACAGGACTAAGTACGACCGAATCAAGTCCAGACCTGGGAGGAAGAACATTTCACTTGTGTATGAATGATGATAAACAGGAGTGCTTGTTCCATAAAGCAATGCTTCTACATTTTAGAGTTGTTGGTACGGCTGTTATTGAGACTGTATATATGACATTAAAACATAATATGGTTTGTGTAGCATAATCCTATTTAATTACAGCAAGTGTTAACATGCAGTGTAACACAACACTGAATAGTAGAAATTAAAACCACAAATAACGGCATCAAATGACAGATTTGTACAAATGTTAAAGCATTAATGTAAAATGTGTCTCATTAAAATGTGAAAAACTATAAAGTTTATAAAGTTTTTGTTTCCAGCTCTGAAAATTAAAGGATTCAAAACTTTTCTTTATTTTTTCAAACTAATTCAAGAGAAACTGAACTGTTCTATCCTCAACGCAGGGGAAAAGGAGAAGCCAGTGTTGATTCATGCCAGAATCTAATAACATAGAAGAATTGATTATGAAGAAAGCACTCTGTGGATACTTGTTTTAATTGAATTGATCTTTAGATAAATATTAAGCCCAGGGCTGGATCAGTCTCATCTCCTCTACCTAATTTTGCCCAGCTGGCTCTTGGTTCTGGAAAGAGGCTGCAGAGCGATGAAGTCGTCTCCTATTGCCACGCGGTTGGAATACATCTACACCGGGAGCGTACACAGGAGGAAGAACACACACAGACACACAGAGAGGTTAGAGATCAAGCTCTCACACACAGTTCATTCGACCACACACTTAGAATCACACACGCACACACACACACACACACAGACACACACAGACACACAGACACACACACACACACACACACACACAGACACAGACACAGACACAGACACACAGACAAAACTGGACAAAGTTTAGAGCAAAAACAACAAACACCACATTTGTTTTTCTGAGAAACAAGAGGAGTTTTGTAAAAGAGGAAAGTATGAGCCAAGACGTGAATAGTCTCCAGCTGGATAAATCAGTACAATAACAGCGTGGGTCGGCTGAAAGGTGACCATGCAGACTGCGTCTGAGGTGAGTCATGTGGCGTCTGTGAGGAACCATGCTGTTTGTGTAAAGAAGTGGATTACTCGTGACCACAGAGGCTGAGAAAACAAGGAGCTGTTTCACCAATATGAGTCGAGAACTTGAGCGACCGTGACATTTTACTTTGTTTTCTCCCTCCGGGCTTTTGTCATCTCACATGAAATATTATTTCCATTATTGTGACGCAAGTAGGAATGAGTATTAAATCTAACACTGTGCACAGAACACATTTTTAATAACAGACTGTGTTTGGACCCTGCTGCCATTTACTTCTGAGCCTGGGTCTGCAGATCTTACAGAAAACCCAAACCTATAGAAATGGCTTTTTAACATTTCTCACCGATAACTCTTGCTGGACTTAACTGGACCTATTGATTTAAACTCATTTCAATTGATAGCTTATAGAAAAATAACATGACTCCATATGGGTTGACTATGAGCAGGATGTCATTTAACTACATCTAGTCCTCAAGTGCTCTCACTTAATCCTTTAGTGACAATAAAACAAATAATAGATTCATTTTTCAGAATTAAATCATATTCAGATCCTCTTTTGCCACAACTACTTTCTTCTCATTCCACTACGACATTTGCCTGATGCTTGATTTCTACATACCTGTTACCATTCTGTCCCACTTCTTTCTCTGATCCTGTCAACACTCTGTATATAATGAATTTACCTCTACTGGCTACAGTCACTTAGCCCTGGTTGGATAAAACAATGCAGATATAGGTCTGTGAGTGGATCCTACTCACATATAAAACTAAACATCTGCTGTTCTCAGAGAAGCTGAAGCAGAGTGATAACCCTGGAAAATATGGGAGTAACATAGCAGTAGACAGACAAAACTGTACTAACAGTGATTTGAGAGCTGCTGTGGCCAAGAGGGACTTCTTGGAGTCCGGCCAGAAGGGTGCAACACAAATCTTATAGAATCTCAGCCAATTTGAAAGACGATCCTTTCCTTTTCTTTTTTTTTTTTTTTTTTTAAACCAAAGACAGAACAATCCATTTTAGAAGAATGACTGGATCTGATCGCACCCTCTACTTTCTCCCATTAATCCCTGTGTTACCTGATTCTTCTGCGTGCTGGTGGGCTGCAGATGTCTGTAAAAAACCTTCTTCACCACATCCGGGAAGAGGCAAGTTATGACAATGATGATGATGGCGAACCAGGCGGAACCGCTGGAGAGCAGCTGCACGAATACAAAGTACATGTCCTGGGTGTGGAGGAACGGCCTGGAGGGGGAGGGAAAGATAGAGCTGTTACCCTTGGCAGCCGAGGGGAGCAGCTACACGTTGGTCTGTCTGAAAGGGACAGAGACAGTCTGGCTAAAGTTAGCATCAGGTCTTAGACTATATGGGTGGAACGGACATGGTAGGCTTAGGGACATCACATAATTAAGGACCCATTGAGATGTCATACCACATATTAATTATGGTCCATTTCTATCAGGATGGCTCCTGCTGGTCCGAGAGCCGACTGGACTGAGAAGAGTACTTAAGACGGATGTGAACTTCTGCAGAATCACTTTATAGGTGTATGGAGGGTGTATGTAGAATCTACTAATTTACAATTTACTTTGAACTTTAAAGCAGTGCTTTGTACAATGACAAAGATTCGGAACTGTTCTTACCAGATGATTCCTCCGTAGAAGAGAGAGAAGATGAAGTAGAAGGCAATCGAACCCCAGGTCACAAAATGGTTCATCCACGTCCAGAAATGAGTCTCTATAGCGAGCTGTCATCAGACAGACAGACACACAGACAGACACACAGACAGACACACAGACAGACACACAGACAGACACACAGACACACACACACACACACACACACACACACACAGATGAGATGGAGAGTCGTAAGACACCAAAAAAACTATATACATCTGCCTCAGTGATGTAAAAGAGACCTTGACTTCAACCTGTGACAAATAATTTTATCCTATTAATGGTCACTGACATCATTCTAATACCTCACAACAAACTGTGATTCATATTGGCACCGAATGGGTCTCTATGGACCTTGACACGATACCTGACGGTTTGCTATGTTCACAGAATCCATCATTTTTAAGTGCATTTAGTTGAGTGGCAAAATTACATAAAAACACAGATGCCTCCCAAGGAAGATGGATGCAACTCATGGAGTAAGCCTAACACTTGAAGAGGTAAAGGGTTGGACATCCCTTTGAATCCTGAGATAAATATTAAAGTCCTTAGTTTGCTTTAAATTTGCTTTGACTCATTTTGTCTGTGTTGTTCTGTGCTATTCTCAGTTTGCTGTCAACACTTCAGTGTAAAATCCAAGTCAGCACCAGATGATGTCAGTAAAATAAAACGTAATGAACTAATGAACAGGCTGTGTTGTTGTGAAAGCACGAGATTAAACTTACCTTTAAAGTGACAGTGATGACCATAACCGTAAAGACCAGCGTTCCAAATGTCCAGTTTCCAAACATCTATTAAAAAACATTACAGTCAACATTACTAAACAGTGAAATAGTGCCTATGTTGACTTACATACATAAATACATATTACCATAACCAAAGAAGTGGTAATATAATGATATGATGACATATCCTAACATGTGGTATTGTACAGCTTCTACAGGATAAGAACCTAAGTTAACAAGATGTGTGGTATAACGGTGCCTATAATGAGGCCCTGCCCTCCCACTGTGTCACTGCCACGGGAAGCTCCACTTCATATGAGAATCCCTCTACTTGGTGTTTAAGAGCTGGAGGGGGCATTGTTTCTGTTGTCATCCAATTCAAGACACTGCTGGAGTCACAGCTCTGAAAACTAATAGTGAGTAATGTGAGTGACTAACAGAGAGAAACTCAGGGCGGTAAGACAACACTTCTGGGCCCTTTAATGGAAAGTGTTCAAGCTCTAGTTTATTTATATTATAAGTATAAAAGTCTCATCCCTGTGTCCATTTGTTTATTTATCTATCTGTCACTTTTCATTAACCTTTCACCTCATGCAGTTATTTATACTTCAAACATATGTACTGGCCGTGGTTATTCTAGAAAGTCATAAATATTACAATATATGAATAAAGTTGATGCAGCAAGGTGGGAAACACATTCTCTCTACATATATCGGCCCATGAGATAAATCTAGAATATATAATTGCACATATGATGAGAATACCCCTGAAACTTATCTGCTATAATTTTTATAAGTAATGATAAATGTATGTGTGAATGCTTAGGACTCGTTGGCAGTCTGTGGAATATGAATGGAAACCTGATCATATACTTGAGCCTGACTAATTTATTGGCGGACTAATGAAAAATCATAGATATAAAATAATTGCCATAAAAATCCTCATCTCAATGTTTCAAATCTGAAAAACTGAATCTTTTTTTGCATCAGACGAGGAATCTTCCTGACAGTGTCTCATTTAACCCCCCAAGGAGACATGCATTCAGCTGTAGAGCAGACTCTTACCAACTGCCTGTTAGCTCGCAAGATCTGAAGACATGCACAGCGTGAAGGCAGAAGGAAAAAAAGAGTAATCAACAAAAGATAGAGGAAAATAACCAGAGAGAGAGAGAGAGAGAGCAATATGAGTGCTTGTTGAAATACCAAACGTTAGACAAGATATGCAGCGGGGAAAGGAAAGAGAAGAAAACTGATTTTGTGAAGAACCAGAGACACAGAAGATATGACAAGAAGAAAGGGTCAAATTACAAGAAATTGCTTAGTAACAAGTGAGTGACAAACATGCGCTATTTGAGAGGCTGTTAAATACAGAGACGGAATGAGGGAGGGGAGAGTAAGTAACTGCAGAGAAACCAGCAGGCAACAAGTACCATCAATATTTCATCATAACATGCACACAAACGTTATCTTGCTTTTCTTTACTGCCTGTCATGTTTGCCCTGAAGCAACGTTTCCCTAATATGGTTTTGAAAAGATCGTCTCAGCAGGGATTCCTACAGATTCTCTCTCACACTCACACACACACACCTGTCCATTGCCCATAAGCGTGGTGTCTTCTCCCATCAGTATGTACGATCCAAAGAAGAAGATGAAGGCGTGACAGAAGCCCAACAAAGTCCAGTACAGGAAGGTCCGAAAAGACAGCAGAGCGTTTTTGCTTATGTCCCTGTAGGAGACAAACATTATACTTTACTTTAGAGGACTGAGTAAAAGTTCAGTGTAACACTAATTGTTGATAATTTACAGAATGATTCAGAAAAAAACGTTTCATAACACGTAAACCAAACATTACGTACATGGCAACAAACTCAAACTGCTTGATCTAAATTAAATGTTGCTCGAAATCTCTCTGAGCCACCTTTGCTAAAGTAGCTTCCCACAAACGCTCGATCAACAGGCTTACCTGTACAGGCCAGGTTTGTTCTGCAGGACGTGTGGATGGACCAGCTGTTCAAACAGGCTGAACACCAGTATGGGCAGCGAGGTGAAGCAGATGTTGTACAGTGTCAGATACACACTGTCGTACAGAGTCTGGGATGACGAGACAACATGTCACTCAACACAAGCTTATCAACTTTATCCACAGCTCATCAAACCAAGCATGATAAGGCAGGGATGTTGAAGAGTCAGATATATTATACAAATAAAAAAAGAATGCTGGCAATATCTTTTCTGTGTGCATCTGTGCTGTTTTTCAGGTATTTTTATCCCACGATGAGACAAAACAAACAAAACATATGAAAGAAAAGAGACATAAAGTTACTTACTTGTTGTGAAAACAAACAGAAGAACTGGTATAAAAACTGCGGCGTAATAAAACACACATTCTAGAAAAGAGAGAGACAGAAAGAAATGTTATATGAGTTGCAGTGAAGAAGACTTAATTAAACACACTCTGATAAAGGCTAATTAAAAAACATCAGTATCTGAATCTACTGCTATCAAGTCTAAGGAATACTCAAAAGGAAGAATGATCAAGAATCTTGTCCTCAGTTGAGGCATGTATTTGAATTAAGATATTAAAATTCAAAACTTAGCCACCTCAGCCATTCACTTACCTTGTAGAAAAAGTACTGTACAAGCGTAGCTATTCGAATGTAGTAGAAGTGACCGTGGACCAGCAGTAGTTTAGCCAGGAACCTAAACCTGGCAATTGCATAGTCACTGTTTCTCACGGCCTGACGACCCTCCTTCCCCATGATACCTGGAGGAGACACACAAACACATGTTAGAGAAGAAAGAGCAGTATGTAAGTTGAGTGTGACACCATTGTGTGTGTGTGTTGAGTTGTTACCTATGCCCACGTGGGCTTCCTGTATCATACTGACATCATTAGCTCCATCTCCAATAGCTAAGGTGATGGGTTTCTCCGGAGATGTTTTGAAAAGACGTACCACCTGGACAGAAAACAGTAATACTGATTTCTGGATTGAGTTTCAGAGCAAACTTTGACTTTACTAAAACAATGACAGTTTGTGATTTAGCTCATGTCAGAATATTGTCAAAATCAAAAGATTCATTACTCTTCAAAAGTAGTTTTGATTTAAGTTTTGTTGAGGTGAGTTGTGTGAGCGGCAAAGCACTGGTACCTTTGCCTTCTGTAGTGGGGCCATGCGGCAGCACAACACCGCTGAACAGTTTTTACACACTTCCATAAAGAGCTTCTCGTGCTCCCTCAATGCTAAAGAGAGACTGGCTCCGTCCACGACCAGCCCGTGCTGTATGACATGGTCCTCCTTTATCCTGAGAACACACAGAACAAGTCAGAAAGATTAATTAATCAAATGATTGGTATCCAGAGTCTATTCTATATATCTCAGAAGGAGGATCACACGCTCACCTCCTGGCCAGTATGCGGAGCTGCTCGGCACACTCGTTGTCCGAGCGCTGCTGCAGAAGCTCCAGGATGTTCATGGTTCGGTGGAAGTGACCACAGGACAGGCTGACACTGACCGCTGTTTCATGTTTGTCCCCTGTCAGCACCCATACTTTGATCCCTGCCAGCCGCAAAGCCTCAATGGTCTCCTGCACTTTGTCTTGGAGTCTGAGTGACACGAGGAGGAGAGAGAATAAGCTCCATGTGCATGTTTGATATATTGTACAGTACACAAACATTCAACGTTATTCCTTTATAAGATTAAACCAGGTCAGCTCTCAGGTGATATGAACCTAAAGGATATTTAGTTTTGTACTTGTGGGTGAGGTGATATTCAGACCTGGAGTTTTTTGTTGCTTAGCGCTTAATGTGGTCACACCCTGGAGGCTTGTTAGTAAACTAGAGTGCTCGTAATTCAACAAGACTAATTAGATGAATGTAGGGTGCATTTTCCCTAAAGCTTCTTTTATTGGACAGGTTAAGTCTGAGTGTGGACAAACAGGTTTTGAAGCAACAAATAAACAAACAAATATGGTTTGACTAATAGGAAGTTGAAAAGACTTCTTAAACAGCCAAAGATAAAACTAAAGCATCTAAGCATCCATGACCTTTTTCGCTGACTGTTATTTACAGCATCTATTAAAGCCTGACCGATTTGTTGGCTGGTCGATAAAATGAATACGTTATAATATTACCATGACTATCAGTTTTTTTTTTCTGGACTAAAAACCAAAAGGAATTCCTGGTGTTGTCTTCCATAATAGATGAGATCCTCTGATTGTGACCATATGTGCCCGAGGAGGAATTCATCCCAGACAGAAAAACAGAACAGCAGAGAGGAGAGAGAGAGAGAGAGAGAGAGAGAGAGAGAGAGAGAGAGAGAGAGGATGGGGTGGGCGGGGGGGCAGAGATATAAATGGAGTGGGAGAAGCGCGAGGCTTATGGGAGGAGCAGATGGTGAGCGGATGCAAACACATATCAACATTCATTTCCAGAGAGGCTCAGCGAGGTGGCGTCTCCATCTCCCCGCAGACTGTACGTTGGTCCACTGTTAGATTCTCCCTCCCACTGTTGAGCTGTCTGTTCCTAGCAGTGCGTCTTATACTGTTTTATAAAACCCTACTTTTTCTATTTGGGACTTTCTACTTTGGCATTTATTAAAAACAGAAATAACTTGGTTGGGTTAGTTTTTGTTTGCCCTTTAGTTTTGTGGCTGCAATGAGCTGTAGGTCTCATTCTAAGCACATTGAAAAGTGCACATGCAGCTTAAAGAGTATAACATGTTAGTACTGTATAAGAGAAACAGTTGTTAAAAGTAACAATGTGGATATAAACCATATTCATTTACCCACTGGCAATAGGATATTTACTAATTGCCAGTTGCAACACATGATATAAAAACATATATTACATCATACTGTATGTTGGGGCAGTTAAAGTGGCGTTCACATCATAGTAAATCACAATTGGCTTTATTTTAATGGAATAGTTTGATTGTTTATCCAATTTCTTGAGACTATGTGATCGATACCACTAATAGCCAGCAGGTGATTAGCTTAGCATAAAGACTCAAAGTGGGGGAAAGGGAAAACCTGAATCTGTGTTAATACATTTTTAAAAATCCACTTAACAGTAACTCTAAACGGTGCTCATTAATAAACATGTCATGTCTGACATTATATGGAAGGTGAATATCTTTTTACATTTCATTTTGCTGAATCTTTGCCTCTGGACAAATCCCAGGTAGCCAATTCCACCAATTCCATTCTTTATCATAAACTAACACAAGCACATGCTGGCTCCAGCTTCCTATTGAGCGTAATGACATCAGTCACAGAACCGAAGCACAGACACCACAGTGTTTGTCCTGTTTGTCTGAAGCTAATGTTGCCAGTTCGGAAGTTGTGAATGTAACGAAATCAAGTATCGAGGGCAACAATAATCTCATAATAGTGCAATTTATTCTGTAAATGTTCATACTTGTCCTCCACCCCTGTTGCTCCCAGGACCTGCAGGTCTTTCTCGATGTAGCTGAAGGCCTCCTGAAGTCTCTCCTCCCTCTGCTGCAGAGCAGTGCGGGCGCCATTCAGTCGCCTGTCCACTTCGATGTACTCCTCTGGGCTGAAGTGACGACATGCGACCACCAGGGTCCGCAAACCTTTCTGCGGTCGGAGGAGGTGGGTGAGGGATGGGAAGAGAAAAACAAGAGATATGAGAGAGCATGTAAGACGAGATTTAATGACAAGAAAAGATAAAATAAAGATAAATATTAAAGGACAAGTTCATGTGGAAAGGAACAGTAGGTCAAGAGGATATGGGAAAGGAATACGAATAAAAGATAAATAACAGAAAAACAAATGATCAAATCTTGGCTTTAAATCAGGGAACCAGCCTGAGGGGTCGACGACCACAAATCAACCCAGTCCAGAGCACCGACTCCTGGGTACTGATGTCGGATTACATGATGTGGGGGCCATATACGCATGTTTGTGTGTGAGTGTGTGTGTGGCTGTTGTAGTGAAGAACTTACAGTCTAATGGGAACAGAGAACGACAGAGCTAAAAGTGATTACTACAATGTTGTCAAATGTCAGGCCTACACATGAACATGCACAAAAGAACGTGTGCTTGAGGAAATATTTTCACAGTCAAATATTTGAATTATTCATCGTAATATTCAGACATTCTCTGACGTGTTTAGTTGAGAAAACAGAGTTTGTTCAATCTTCACACAATAAATGTGACTCCAGCTCATCAGCACATTCACAGAAAGTCATAGTTAATGCTTCACAGTCAAACAAATGAGCAGCTGCTGGACGATGGTTTTATGTTTTGTTATTGATTTCATGATGTTCAATCTAATAAACTGATGGATTTGGAATTATTTGCTGACCAATAACCACTGAATAGAAATTAGTAATCAAACAATGAAGAAAGATTCTCAGACACAAGAAGTGCATTTCAATTAAAAAACAAAAACACCAGACTCCTCACCAGTGCAAACTCATCAACGTGCAGTCTCGTCTTATCTATCTCACCGCTGGTGCTGAAAGGCAAGATGGCGGACTCTGCTCCCTTGGTAAACAGCACTTGACCTCCTTAAAAGTCAAGACATGCAAAAAAAAAAAAAACATGCTTATATTCATATATAATATGTATATATTCAACCATATTATCAAACTGCACTTGCTTTATTCTGTCCATTGCATCAGTGAGTGGAAATTTGTGAAGTAGGTTGGATAAAAATTGTCTTTTGAATGCACTAGATCTACCATTTACCAAAAGTGCAGAGAGGTAGAACATAGTGTTACCTGAGGGAGTCTGCAGTATGACGCTCATCCTCCTGCGATCAGCATCAAACTCTAACACGTGGAGCAGTTTGTACCTGAGTGAACAAAGACAGCATTTTTGGACTGAGCCACATCTCTAAACAGTCATGCACTTAAATAACTGAACGGTAAGGGTAGGGTAACTTTAAGACACATAAACTAAGGTTACCAAGAAAATACGATTCACTTCACAGCCAATAGCATTTTTAGTATTTGTAATATTGAGAGAAACTCAGGGTGAGACGTACTTCTCTAACTTGCCAAATGTTTTGATTTCCAGGGTGTCTCCGCTGCTGCCACTGAAGGCCACTCCGATTCTGGGAAAAGGGAGGAGAGAAGTTATTGATTAAAATTCTCTGGAGAACGAAGACTTTGACCTTCAAGTTATCTGAAAGATGAGCCTTTGAAAAACTAAAAACTGTAACTTTCATCCATTGCCCTTCCTCACGGCCCTTAAATCATCAATCTTTCTCAGTTTCTGTCATGTGCTCAGACTGAAGGAAAAGGGTGGTGAATCCTAATAAAACTCAGGTGAACCAATAGAAAACCAAGACTCCAAACAAGGTAATAGAATCTAGGACCTTCTTGTTGAAATGTGCCAGCCCAGAAAACATATTCAGTCTGATCATGTCTGTGTATTCTGAGGTCAGAGCTCCGACTGTGTCGCCTTTTGCTTTAGATCATCACGGATGCTCTATGGTTCGAAAAACTGCATTGACAAGAATTACTGAGTTGATGCACCATTAAAATCTTGACACATCAGTCTGAGAATTTAAGATGGGTGCTACACAGCCGCATTTCCTAATCATCAATTCTCCACGGTTTTCTGCAGAGCTGGGGGAGATTTTCATTTCTTCTCCAGCTTCTACAACCACCCTTTTTGCACAGGTATGGTAGAATCTCTCGTTTTTCAACCACCCCCCCCTGACATCAAGTTGCTGCCTGTGCTTGATTTCTGGGAGCAATAAAATAAACAACAAGTGAGTGAGGAAAAAGTCCCATTTCCATTTAGCCGGCAGTCAGACCTCCACAAGGATTTTAATGTCCCTCAGCAGCTGACAGTCAGGAGAGGTAGAGCGGCACGTAGTCTTTAACCTTACGTCTACAGCCAGGATTTATATAAATGCAATTAAAATGCCTCTATATTGTGACAGGTAATTTCTGGCCCCAACAAAGCCGGAGTTCCTCTATTGTACCAAGAGTAGCCTGAGACTAAAAACACTGTTTTACTGTTTACCACGTTTTGTTTTTTACTATCATCGACATCCTCACATAAACATTAAAGCCTGACATTTACACATTTCCTGTGTTGTAACAATCATATATTTTAAGATTTGATAAAACTAAGAGCTCTTCCTTTATTGGTACCTTTGGTCAACATCAGCTCTCATATATTACCATAGCTCTAGGTTCTGGACAGATTTCGACGTGTGTAATATTTACAAAAGAAGAGAAGTCTCTCATGGGGCCTCACCTCTTCGCTGCCTCTACTAAAGCTTTCTCGTCTGGGGAAGAGGCATAGTACTCCATGTGATTAGAAGAGAAACCGTTTGCGTGGGAGAACGGGTCTCCTCCAACCAGGCAGTCGGGTTGGTCGTAGCTGATATGAACCGTGTGACACAATGACACCGCCTGGAGAAATAACAATTCCTCACCGATCTGTAAGGAGAGAAGACGGGGAAAGATGAGAGAGGAAGAAACATCTTGGGTGATGACCTTTGGCAGTTTATTAGTCTAATTATCTATAACTGGATATATAAACAGCCAAAGGAAAAAGCTATGAGTGAGATTGTGTGATACTGTGTGTCTTTGTGTGTCTGCCAACAGAAAATGCATGTAATGTGTGTATGTATGAGTTACCAGGTGAGGCATAGAACCATCCGGTGAATCGTCAGTCATTCCCTCTGGAACCAGTTTGCCGTTAACCTCCCGGTACTTTGTTCCATTAATGGAACACTCACGGAAATGCATCTCGTTTTCTGTTAGCGTACCCGTCTTATCGGTAAAAACATATTCCACCTGGAAGACAGAAACACACAATGGTGCACATGCAGGTTAGGTACGACTGAAGGAGAGGCAGAGATGTTGTAAATAATAAACAAACGCCGGAATTATCAATGAATCATATCGGTTCTTAGACTTTTGCTGTGTGTGTGTGTGTGAGTGTGTGTGTGTGTGAGTGTGTGTGTGTACTTCTCCATACCTGCCCCAGCTCCTCATTGAGGTCGGAAGTGTTGACCTGAGCTTTCTGGTCAGTTTCCTCGTGGTAAAGGTCCAAATCCCAGCCAATGAAAAAGGAGCCCAGGAACTTCTGCATCTCCACGGTAACGTAGAGTGAGATGGGGATGATGAAGTTGTAGAGGACCAAAAATGCCAAGAAGTCCGAGATGAACTTCAAGATCTAAAGGAGGCAGGAGAGAATCACGTTTTTATTAGGATGATACACAAGAGAAGTGAAACACAATAGGGACAAGCAGTGAAACTTAAACTTGACAATTGTAAACAGGGTGTGTTGTCTTAAACTTTAAGAGGTAACAGTGAGACACTGGACTAATGGTGCATCAGCTCTAATCCTTTTAAATTAAAGCAGCCTGAGTATCACCAGCTATGAATAAGTGATAATAAGATGTTAGACCTGGAGTAATGAAAGTGTATGAGATAATTGGTAAAAGGTTTAGACTGTAACAGGGTCAGCGTGACACTAAATCTAAAAACACAGCCATTGTTTTATTGCAGTTATTCGGCTCTGTCTCCAGGGAGCAGGATGTCCAGTTAACAACTTAGATTCTTTTTGTCTCTCTGTCTTAATACATAGAGGCTGCTGACTGATCGGTGTTGGCATGCAGGCTGATGGGCGAGCACACTTGTCCTGTGGCGGGCACTTCCTCTATTATGCCCAGTCACAAATTCTTGAAACACCAACCTCCGATTGTGTGTATACACGAGGATTCAGACCATCTTCACTAAGTATATCCGCAGGTGACAGAAAGCCGAAAGATGAAAGTGGATGAAGGTAAAAAAACATAATGTTGAATATCTCACTTCCTCCTGTCTCTGCCGCTGATAGCCTGCAGTACTTACAAGAAACAAATCAATAAGAATGTGTTGAGCTGCTGCTTATTTCAAAGCGGACTAACCGGACTGCTGTTTTTCTCTTGTTCAGTCTTTTGGTTGTAGAAGGGCTCGTCCCACTTGTCCTCGGCCTGCCAGGCATACTTCAGGATGGTGCTGAGGACCGCCTCGAACAGCAGGATGCCCAGGTAGATGATTAGGAAGGTATTCATGGACCTGACACAGGAAATTATGATAAGTGGAATGTTTTATTAAGTATATTCGGAAGCAGGAACTTGAGAGGCAACAGAAAAAGTGCTTACTTCTCCACTGCAGAGCGCTTCTGGGACTTGCACTTATAGTTGAGGGCCATCTTGGACTCCATCCCTGTGTAAACCGCCACACCTACAACAGCACAGTTGGTTTGTGAGACCATGGTCTATTGATAATGCGGATAAGACATCAAAATTCTCCATGTGTCCCTGGTAGATCCTTGGCTCGAGTTTCAACAGCATACACTATCATACATTACAGTCAAACCCTTTTAATATCCAGTCTACGAGCGCAGTCTTCAGTTAACATAATCTGACTTCAGCCATATGATAATGAGCAGCCTGCCCTTCCCATAATGTCCACAGAGCTTGGCCCTGTTTGTATCTCAGAAAACAACCTGTTCTCATGCTTCCAATCTCCACTGGAGAAAATTCACAAGCAATTTGTTCTCGAGCAACTATATTTTGTCTTTCTTTCTCTTTCTCAGGTCAACCTGAAACTTCCCATTGCAGCAAACAGATTCACTTTATAGCTCCTTCCTTCTCAGTTGAATCATTTATTGTGCTTCTCACTGTACCGACTCACCAAAAATCTCTTTGGTGTTTTTCAACCTGGCCCCTCGCAGCAGCAAATTCTCCGGACCTAGAGGTCTGACATAAAAGCAAACATAAATACAGGCAAAGACAGATGTGGTTATATGAAGCACCCTGTATTATCCTGTTCTGAATGGCTCTAGTTCCTCTTGCACATTTATAATTATTAGTTCAACAAGCTGGATAAATCTGATCTCACCTGACAATCTCCTCCCCGTGCTCGGTCACCGTAATCCGACCAACAAACCTGGAAAAGACCAAAGGAATATCAGTGGAGTGGACCGAGAGAGGCAGTAACATACATATGGGCGCGCACACGCACACACACACACACACACAAATAATTGGAAAGGCTTTCACAGGCTCAGCAATAACCTGGTTACTGTAAAGTCTGTATTTATATACAGCCGGTCAGAAATCACATCTGTCCCCTTTATTCAGATCCTGACAGGCATTAGATTAATGCCTCTGCAGCCTGTGTAGTTTTACTGAGCATGTGGACCGACAGAGAACGAGCTCTGTGGCGAACAGCGTTTCTGTAACTGTGAGAGTGAATCTATGTTAACAAAAAGTAATAATGTTAAACAAAGGAAACAGGCAGATTCAGAGCTGATACTCGGTTTCAGCTGGATTTCATTTAGAAAGCAATGATCCATTTCAGCATGTACTGATCTTCCTTTTCATCCTACTGCAACTCTGCCACAGAGATACTCGCCCTCTCAGCACACATGTTATTCAACCATAAGAAATGAGGTCTAGTGAATATAATGGATTCTAAATTAAATATGTAAAAATAACTATCTATATTTACAGTCTAAGAGGAATACATTTTCAACCAAAAATAGAAAAGATCAAACACAAAGAAATCTAACTATAGCAGAATCTTATTGTCCAATGTTGTAATATTGGTTTAGCTGGGAGTGCTTTGTGTGAGGGTGTGGCTACAGGCAGGGGCGGATTACCTGTACAGGTCAGCGTCTGGCTGTTGACACTCCACCACAGCCTGCAGAGACTCCAGCCGGGACACTGACTGACACACGGATGTCTCCGCCACAGAGTAGTGGGTCTACAAACATACATACACAACACACAAGGACAGTTAATGGTCCAGAAAGATACTTTAAATGTGATTCTTTCAATTATTTTTAAAGCTCAGAAAGGTCTGGCCCCCAGCTTTAATATAGAGTCACTCAATTCCTACGCTCCTACAAACAACACTTGCTGTTGGCTCAGCAACTCCTTGCCTGAGGAGACTTGGAGGCAACTTTACCTGTTTTTAGGAAAGTTTTTTAACATCTGATATTTATGTTATCATGTACTTGTGCTATAGAAATAAAGCTTTCACTACGGTATTAAGTATTACCTAAAGAAACATTGTCCATTGGAGTTGTTAGCTCTCTAACACCCAAGTCTGCAACTACTTTCCAGAACAGCTATCTACAGATATGTGATCCAGTGATAGTGACGCTGCAGTATTTTGACAGTCTGTGTTAAGATACTCCTAAAGGAAAGGTACTACTGCAGTATGACTGCAGTACACATAAGGCAAACAGCTGCAGTGGAGATGAGATAGAGACCTATGAATATCTCAAAAGGCTGCATATACTGTACAAACACATTACTACACCAAAACAACAACCCCCCTAATTTGTATAAATAAACTGTAACAGCAGCAGCAGGAAACGGTTAGAGAGACAATTAAGCTAAATAGCCTGGCAAGACTGGGAGGTGAGGAGGAGAGGGAAGAGGAGAGGGTATAAGAGTTCAGCACTGAAATATGCTTTGCTGACAGAGGTCTGCCAACTCCATCTTCTGACCAATTAAAGACTAATTCTCAATATGCAAACAGTGAGTCTCAATTAGCCTTGTGTTTCAGGACCATCAGTACCCATCACTGCAGCTATCACGGTTAAGTAGATTCCTAAATCTCCACTTGCTGCAGTGCCTCACAACACAAGGCTACACAACCCAAAACTTTGGTTTTACTGAATGTTACATTTATTTATTTGTTTGTACTCCACAGCCCGTCTTTAAAGGTGCTGCAGCAGGCCTGTGGAGTTTGCAGGTTTGAATCCCAGAGGCAGTTATGGACAAAGAAAGAACACAACACATATCATATTGTCTCATATTGTCTCATACGCTCCTAACACACTCCAACATACAGACCTTAAGGTTGGTCTCTCCATCAAGGCTGGCTGTGGTGATGTGACAGGTGCCGTCTGCACGATCTGACGACAGCAACACCAGGTCAGCAGGAAACGTTTCATCTTTAGCCACACGAACAATGTCCCCGACCTGGAGGGACAGACAGAATAACACTCAAACACTCACACACGTAGTACAATACACAATGTCCCCATGGTCTGAAATGAACCTTCCCACACCCTTATGTAGCTTTTTGTCAATTTATGAATCTCTAAGATGTATTTATTACAGTCAAGGTTTTATGCTTTTGTCCAACAAGCCTTCAAACTATGAAACAGGTATTTAAAAAAACAGCTTTAAATGATTGGCTAGATCATTCATTCTATAGAAAGCTGCATCATTAGATGTTGTCTGTGTCACTGCAACAAATGCTGCATCATTCACAACATTCCATACATTTGTGTTGGTTGTTGTTGATGCTTCAGTTTGTGATGTCCTGACACATGAAGAACAGCTCCCTTCATTTCAACATATCTTCTGTAAAGTCTAGTTCTACAAAACCCTCACTAGCAGCAGGCATTTAACAGGCGAGCTGCAGTGAGTGATGAGGATTGGCTGTGAGGTGTGAGAGGGTATCTTAGGGTCACTCATGGCCCAGGTTCCTGTCGTCTTACCCTGATGTTTTTAGATCTCGTTTGGACCAGACTTCCACTGCGAACCACAAACACTGGAGCCCCATTCACCTCATTGTCCGCCTTGTGTCTCAGCCAGTCCTCGTAGCCCTAAGAGAACATTCAGTCAGTGACCGACCAAACAGAGCAGCTCACAAGTAACAACCTCACAGTGGAATATTGTATTATAGCTGAACAGCGGTGACAACTAGTCACTGATCAACTGTAAACTTTTAAGTTACTCTAAACAGTTTTATATGAGTTTATAAATTAAGTCAATATTAAACTTAGTTGAAAAAACATGGATATCATACTGCATTTATCTTAAGTTCCCTCTTTTCTGCAGAATAAAGAGGAAGCTGCCATGTGCTTGTGCTCTCACCTGTTTTATAGCAGTTACTGTGATCACAAAGAAAAGAGGCAGCCCACTGGTGACTGGGGAAGTTGGAGTATCTATCATTAACTGGAGAGACAAATACAGGGAAGGGAGGGGTTGAAGAGACGTCAACAAACTGGTGGTGCAGTGGAAAAAAAGAGTTATACCACAGACCCAGTTAGAGTGGGTGTGTCCTGTTGAGAGAGAAGACTAGAAACTTAAAACATCAATAGAGAAGTAGTAGCTGATGTTTCAAACAGGAAATCTACATAACTTCCCTAAAGGTAAACCGTTGCCTCACACACACACACACCATTTACTGGACCAGTAAATGTTTCCTCAGCTTTCTGAACCTCATGTGAATCAGTGATGAACCATTTAAGACGTTAAGATGGAGTCAAACTTTGTGGTTTTCACACATATTTATACCCAAACTGTTCACAGGTTTCAGTGGCATTTCTGTCTTGATTGAACAGTTGGTAATATAGAGAGGCAGGAAATGAGAGCAGAGTCAGAGAGGAAATGACACAACAGGCTTGATTCGAACTTCGGGTGTTTGTGGCTCAGCCACCTGCGTGACCTATATGGAAAAACATTTTTGCAGATGAGCAAATGCGCCAATAGTTTAGAGAAGCACAGAACATTGAAGCACAGGGACGAAACAGTCGGTTGATTATAAACCATGAGTGTAGCTATTGGCTGAAAATTCATCTCCCTTCTGGTAGTTGACATTTAACCACTAACAAATAAATTAAGTCTGTGTCAAGCTATGAGGGCAGAGGTTTAATTAAAAGGTGACCTGTTGAGGTACTGAATAAAATCTTCTGCCTCAAGGAAACACAAAATGGATTTAGGTGAGCCACACTGATCAATAACTAACTAACAGTAACATCAAACATTACATTCTCTCTATAATAATATATAGAATCCTAATATAATAAGAATTTGCATCAACTATGCAATGAAATCGTGTTTTCTTCTCTTGGTTGGTTGAGGGGTACAGCAGTTCACAGCAGTTATCTAGGAATCCAAGCCAGGCCACCTACAAAATGTTCATGACTGCAATCGAAGAAAACGTCTTGCTCATAATCATGTCAAGATAACAAGTGATTTGAGACTAAGCTGAGTGGGTGGAAAGGAGCTTTAGACAGAGTCAAGTCAATTTCTCTGGCCTCACTACCCAGGCCCAAATGAATAAGGAGAAGCCTGAACATTTGAAAGCCAAATCCTCCTTCCCCAAAAGCTGACGGATGCAAAGTGAAGGCCAGACGCCTCGAGACGGCTTGTAAAGTCCCACATATTATTTAATGTGTGGGCGTGATGTGTTAATACAGATGCAGACCTGTCTCTCTGCTGGGCCCTGGAAGTCTATGAGTCAGTAGCTTGTGCACAAACAGACGTTTGTATTGAAGACATTTGTGTTTAGGGCAAGAAAGCTGAGGACACCCGTGACCATCTGAATGAACAGAGCATGTACAGTGTTCCTGCGATAAGGAGAAGTTAGCGTTTGTGCATTTGTGAGTGTTTTACCTGTACGAGGAAGATGATGATGAAATAGAAGTTGGCTATTCTCCTGAACTGCTCAAACAAATTCTTGGGGACAAAATTCCAAATGGTGTACTGAAAAGAGAAAAATACAATTACAGAAATACAGACAATACATGCAGAAGATAAGGAAAGTAAAACATAGCATAGAACACACATGTATGAGGCAGTAAACCTATCCTACTTCTGACTATATATGGCCAAATTAAGAGCAGGAATATCATGAATTAGTTTTTAGAGTTTAACTGTGTAGTATAAAAGAAAAGCGATGTTTAATATAGTATTGTACATTTCCATGTCACTACATGGCCGACAAATATAAGAGGTGAAGTAAATAAGTTTTTGGTTTTCTGTATTCAGCCTCAGATGTTTTCATAAAGACTCTTTCAGTAAACAGGAGGTTGACATCCTGCAGAGTAGCATGACCTCAGAGTCTGCAGATACATGCTGCAGGAGTTCACCCAGTTGCTATGAGTACTCTGTTTTTCAGAGGAGCTGCTCACTCGCTGCTGTGACTACTTTTGTTTTACCGTTTGATCTCAAGTCATCACTTCCTGTGCAGCCGGTGTTGAGAGAACAGCTGCAGGAAGTTTTCATTTTGATATTGAGGTGAAAGCGTCACATAAACAAACGGATTCCAACCAGGATTATCTGTCTCTCCAAAAGTATGACTTGAAATCAATTCAATACTAACTGAGGTAACTTAACCTGACTGTCAATCATTTAATCTGCTGCCTAATCAATAACAGACGTCACTGCTGGTGGCAGGTGGCGGCCCTCTTTGGATTATCCTTTTGTTCCACCTTCTTCTAACTAACCTAAGAATCCTCTCAGCACCAAAATAACTTGTGTGTTGATCTTCTTATCGACGAATCGCACTTCACCTCTTATCTCTCTGCCAGTGCAACTAAACTCCAGACCTTGATTTCCAAACTAGTCAAACTGGTGCGAGAAAGACATTTCAGTTCTTTCTTCTGTCACAGTGTCAAGATTCATATCTTTCAAAAAAACAAGACGTGCCTCAAACCATCTTATTTGTGATTAAAAGAAAAAACCCTAAAAAACAGGGCATCTATATCTCATCTGTTTTGGTTGTTATGTGAGGGGAGGAAGCAAATATCTGATACAAGTTAAAACATTGTGTAGAAGTGAACCATTACTTCCTTTTATTTAAAAGAGAGTAAAAAAAAAAAACTGGCTCAGGCAACAGTCGGTACCTTGGATGAGATGATCCTGTTGTCGGCAAAGCGCTGTGGTATGTAGTGGCCATGTTGGGGGAAGCGGTTTGCCACATAAACCGTTCTGGTCTCGCTCTGATGAGGGGGGTCAAAGCCCTGAGGGAAGGGAGGACACATGAGAAGAGAGACGGTGTGGAGAGATGGAAAAGAAGGGATGTGCACAAGATTTCCTGGTGGATGAATTTAAATACTTTTTACTTTCCTTTGATTCATATTGTAAACAAAACATTTGTTTGACTAAATGATCTTTGGCCTTTTTGAGCAACATCATTAATTGAGATATTAATCTTCATTTCAATCGGCAACTAAAATATTCCTTCTCTCCAGCCCAACACTACTAAGTCATAACTAATAATTACTATTATTGAGTTACAGTGTGATGACATAACAGTTTTGTCCAAACTATGAAGAATACAAACAGACAGCTAGTATGACAAATAATAGTCTTGTCAAACAACTTATAACACTCTTGCTCCTCTAACCACAGCAATAAAGTGAAGTTTGCATTGAAAAATAGTTTGGTAACTGTGGTGAACTAAGGTTAATTTGCTGGAATATGTTCCGACTTGCTTAGTTTTAACTTCATTTTCTGGAACTGTCCTTTCTGTCACAAGCCAGCTGCTACAATAGGAAGGTTAATACAAGTGCTTCCACTCTTTTGCAAATTTGTGTGACGTAGGTGTGACACGCACACACAGAGGAATGTATCTGTGCCACGTCACACACACACACACATTGATTCACTTGCACAGGGACACATGCAAACTATTAGTGCCTTCTTCTCGTGCTCTCCCTGTGCTGCTGATTTCTGGTTTACAAACAAAAGCACCACACCTAAAGCTAAGCAAACATAGACTGTGCGATTCTTTAAAAGTGTTGAGTAAAAGGTCTGTGATGCAGAAGCTAAAGCTGAAGAGTTCAGTGCTCAGACTTTACAGTCCGATCACCAAGCCAAGACCTGGCTGCTCACGCTCTACATTACCCATCAGCCCCTCTGGAGCGGTCGGGCTATTGGCAAAGAAAAAGAAGTTGTGGTTTGTTTGCTTTCACAATGTTAACAAGGAGGAAATGTACTGCCGTGACTATAGGTGCCATTCTGTGTGCTGAACTGTTTCTGTCTGGTATGTCAGTTATGATGAGAGGAAGAGGAAACATTAAACGGGCAGGTATACCTGTTGAGAAACAAAGGTTTGGGGGGGTCTGGGAGTTTGAGGAAATCGACGTGACTATTCTTTTACTGTGGGAGAGCCTGAAGACAGCCGACCAAATTTTCTGATACATCAGAAATTCATCCGACCCCCTGACAACTGGTTGGGAGTATCTGAGCACTCGTAGCTAACTCCTGTGCAACGTACGACACATGATGCTCAACAGAATTGGAAGTTGGTGTGACTCTAAAATGAGTGTCCAAGACATTGGGTCAAAAACGGGCTCAAATCGTACAACGTAGGCCCATCACATTGTTAAACAATGACAAAACTTTGAAGTCAATGCCGTATCAAAGTAGCAACAGCTAGGTCTCACCTTACTGATATTAAAAGGTCTCATTTACAGGGTGTGTAAGATGTTGTACTAACAGTGACCTCTTGATCGTGGCCTGGCATAACAATCAGGGATCCACTTCTAAGTATAAAAGAAACTTTTATTGTCAGGATTTTCCATTTCTACTGATCCATTCTTTTCCACTTTGCTCCGAGCTTTCAAAAGACCATCTATGTCGTTAGGTGCATTTATTTTCATCTTAGTCACAGTTGGCCTTTGCTCAGCACACAGATGATGGATGGAGGAGTCGTAAAAACTGTGGCAACTGTGGCTACAGTAGAATAACAGCAAAATAACATTTTTATGTACGAGTTAGACCAACATCTGACCTCTAAACTTCAACTTCTGTAGCCTGAAACAACACACTTGCTTTCTCACACTGAAGATCGCCGATTCCATGTTTTCAAGGCAAAGACATGAGCAAAATCTTGAGCTCCAATGACATAACACAAGGTGAGACAAACGTATGACTATTCAACTCTGTCATGGTTAACCACTAATTTAAATGCTTCCTGTTAAGAAGATACAGAAACTTTGAGAGAAAACATAAATCACATGGTCGAACAAACCCTACAGTGGAGACACAGTAGTCAGCAGCGTGCCGACCCACTCAGTCATGGCAAACAGCAGCATTTCTCAACTAACTGTGAATTCCTGAGCTGGGAAATGCAGCCAACAGAGGAAGTTCTCACAAATTTCCAGTAAATGAATGAACCCTGGTTCAAACTTCTCAGTGTATCGTGCTGTGTTGAATTTTGATGAACAGTAGACTCTAAATTTCCTAAATTGAATTAAAGCTGCTGAAGAGTCAGGTAATTATTTCTGGAAAAAGCATCTACCAGCTCACAGAAAGCTCAGTTTTCTTCTCATCAGTCTTTCAACACAAGTCGGAATTATATCATCAGAATGTATGAAGCAGGAAGTTCAGCTGAGCACGTCAGCCAGCGCCGGGGGTCGTACAGCCTCTGGGCTGCATGCAGCACAGTGACTATTTTATCCAGCCCACAAGGAACTTAATGTATTACATTTTTTCAGAACATTTTCATGACAGAATTGCTTTCATGATAAAACATCTGACATAAGAAATACCCCCCAACTTCCCAATTTTCAGGGTGAGATTACAAGAATGTTTGATACAAGGGAGGAATCACTGTCTTTGAAAGCCACACATGTCGGGGCAGGTGCAACTTGGAAAGGGGTAAAACTGCAAGAGCCTGCTATGGCGGTTGAAGTAAACAAGAAGCTGAACATATTTGCTATGAACCTTAAAGTGGAACCAGCTGACGTGCCTGACAACCTGGAACCAACAACAAGTTCAATGCTCAGTACAACAACCTCCCACAGCTCAGGTTTGTAAAAAAGATTTTTCCCATCCTGAGGAGACCAAAGTTTACATCTCTGTTTGGGACAATCTGCTGCTGTGAACAAAACTTTATCCGGCTCAAGACTGACTGACCAAACCCTTATTTGAGTAGCATCATCATCACTACCATCTGATATCAGACGCCTCAGTAAAGTGAAGCAGTTCTTCCACTTTCAATAGAGGTTAGTGTCATATACTCTATTCAACAATTTAGTAGAGCCCCCAAAGGATGTTATAAATATTGAAATGGCCCTGGATTGGATAAGTCCCCACCGATGCATGTCAATGAGGGTTCATTGTTGTGAGTATGCAGCGACCGTGCACACAGGATGCGCTCATGCGCTACCAAGCCGGGTGACAGGTACACAGAGAGGGCAGGTATTAAGGTCAGGTCTGTCTGCCTGCTGAGAACTATACGTCCGTCACGGAGCTGCAAAACTGAAACTCCTGGTTTTACGATGACTTCTACCTGCCAAGGATGGAAAAAAACGTTATGGGTTCTTTAATGGGTCAGCGATGCAGCAGGACGGGTCAATACGTTTGAAGCAAGAGTGAAACGCTAAGTTAAAGCTGAGAAGTGTCAAAAATGTTGGTTCATCATGAAACTGTGGTCAGACAAATTAAACTATGGCGGGCTGCCACAGCCTGAGTAATTAAGCTTTAAAATAATTTCTCATTCTCCACCCAGTCTGAGGTTCTCGATCACCATCACATCAATCAAGTGTCAAGTTAGGTTGCTTAATCATTTATTTCCTTGCACATGATAGCTTAAGTTCAGCTCAATTGCTGGCAAGGAGCATACTTAACTTCCTTTTGTAACTGTAACAGATGTGTGATTGAGAAATGAAGGGAAGCGCCTTAACCAATGTTTCTGTCAGCACTGCAATGAAGCTTTAATGTAGTAATCAGTCACTACAGGAGGGTCTGGTGATTTCTACCTCTAACAGCAGATAATAATACAAATAAACAATGCTAATGTCCCTGTGCTGTGGTCTCTCTGAAATCAACAGTCTGAGTTGTGTTCTCTATTTGAGGCAGCATATATGAAGCAATAGTGCATAATGTTATAATAATTTCATGTTTGTGGATGAGTCCCTCCCTGTTAAACCATCGGCCCTCCCTACGTTTGTTAATTATACTGGATCCAGCTCCGATCGGCAGTGCTGTAAACATAACACTGGGGTGGACACAGTAATGTTTGCCTCTTTACTGCGCTATGACGTCTTTCAGAGCAAACAAACACCAGTCACCTGCCTGCCACGGTGCTGTTAAACCAGAAATACTGTGACAACACTTCAGTTTTGAATGCAGTCTACCAAGATGCTAGCCAGCACAAAGGTCCACTGAGTGAGCACAGCCCCTGAAATAGGTTTTAAAGCACAGCAATGACATTAATCCATGTAGAAGAAAAAGCTGCAATTAATATATATATATATATGTACTACTGTCAGTATAACGTGACTTTTTGTTCCCAGACTTTCATGCCCTCATCAATTTGTAGGCTGACAGGTAATTACTGCCTGCATGAAGCCTACAAGTCCCAAAGAGCTTTGTGGGGAATCATTTCCCTGAACAATGCCTGGGAGGCCTCACAATAAAGGCAAAGCACTGAGTCGTATTACAGAGGCATTTAATCAGATGGGATGAGCTAATCAGAGATGATAGTAGGAAGAGATTGAGTTGCATAAAGAGTGATGGTAAAGACAGAAAGACTGCAGAAGAAAGAGGAAGAGAGAGAGAGCAAGAGCCAGTCTGTAGTCAGATGCGGTGAGTGCTGCTTCTGACGGTATCACTGACGACAAGAGCAATGCTAACATGACCATAGGCACGCCGAACAAATATCTAATAACATATGGTATAGAATGAATAGCCAAAGCACATATAAAGATAAGGAACTTTACAGTTTTATCAATTGTGGCATAGACCAGTTGATTATCAGATGTTTTACTGCTTTATTACAGTAGATTATCGCTGCAGAGAGAAAGATCATAAACAAACACAGTAAAAGTGTGGGACATCCTGTTAGCTAAACAGGCCAAGGCTAAACTCGCACTGCTTCGGTTACGTTTAAAAACACATCACCGTTTTACGCCAACTTTAAAGCACCAAAACCTGAGAAGTTTGGAAAGGCCCTCTCTATGATGGTTTGAAAACTCTGTGGCTGCGTTGTGGTGCGGACACGCAAATGTGGAAACATTTGTGTTTGCTTCCTGATTGGTTCTTATAATACATTGGTGCACACATTCCTAGTGTATGTGCATGGTCATGTGAAATAGATTTTTCAGGTGTGTTAGTTTACTGTAGACACTAGACAAAGATTATTACTGATTCAGAGCAGAGTAGTTCATGTGGATGGGTATCGTTATGGTTTAAAAAAGAAAATGTAGTAGTATAGATGTAGCCTGAGATGCATGATAAAAATGGCCAATAAAATATCTCTTCATATTCATCTGCATTTTTGTTACTAAAATTTATGTTTCACTTGCAGTTATACGTTTCTTTTCGTTTAAATTTGCAGGGAGTGAAAATTGTTTCAGACACAGCTGATCTGAGACCTTTTTCTGCATCAAGATCTTCATTACTGCTTCGTAACGCAGTTGGAGGAAATGTCTGTTTTTGAAATATCTCCTCTCTTATTCCACTGAGGCAATAACCGAACTCCCAAATCAGACATATCAAGCCCTGCTTCAAGCATGATTTAGAAATCCTTTCTTTAACCCTTGCTCTGTAAAGTGAACCTTGGAACGGCACTTTTTTAATTAAAGTTAATTATTATTTGAATTATATTTCATGACATACTGGAATGAGTTTCCCCTTGTACTGTAATCATAGTAGGTATTTTATGATATAAATACGTCACTAGCATGATGCCAGCGCTGCCAAAGACATTAAAAGCCTTTCACACAGCCAGTTAGGACTCCCCCCACCTCCCCCACCTCCTTTCTCCCCCCTCATATGGACCAATGTCGCCAGAAAGAAACTGATAAGAAACACTGAGAGAACAAACACCTGTGCTTTACCCTCCTGCGGATTATCAAGGTCAGACGAATCGCCCCGACAAACTTTTTCCATCAGGCCTGTCACGATGATGAGATGCATTTTTAATTAGATTTTTTTTTTTTAATTAACCGAGTAGGTCAGTAATATGGAACGGGTCAAACGAACGGAGCTATCTCTACTGGACTCAAACTCTCTGTGGTGCTTCTTTAATCTCTGAAAGTAGACAGAGGAACTTTGTGCACACATTGACAAAAGTTGACGACTTTAATGAGTGACATGCTAACTCAGTGTAGGACCAGGGAGTCTTCAGTAACTGGGACAGAGGAGCTCAGACACACCTTTGCACCAAGGCCAATATGACTAATCTCCTTTTCATTCATTCACTCACACGCCCTCTTCCTGTCCCTCCACTCTCATGTTTACTGTATTTGTTCTTATAGAAACTTTAAACTCTACTTTGACAAACATAAATACACATAAAACCCAAATGACAAAGGGTCCATTAGTGCTGATTCACAGCTCAGGTGGTTCCTCAGTCACCAGCCTGTGTGTTTGTGGGCAAACAACAGGTGATCACAAGCAAACACAGGCACATATGTGAGCACTCGACTAGCTAATGCTACATGTCAGTCGGTGAAAACAGGTTTTTAGCTGTAAATAAAACAGGTTAAAGTTGAAGTTAGAGATGTGACTGCAGGTTTTAATGCGGAGGAGCTGAGTCCCTGTAAGTCAGAGCCCTGTGTGGAGCTGGAGTTAGCATCGCTGCTTAACTTTAACAAGTCTCCCCCCACCCCCCCACCCCCTGTTAGCTTTGCTAGCTAGCATCACCTGAGTTGACTTGGTGTGTTTATCTTTGTGGTTTTTTTTCCACTGTTCAGTTTCCAGGGAACATGCAGGAAAAAAAACTTCCCGTCGACTCACATTCAAACTCCGGGTCACAACTCGTTAGGCGGAGTTAACCGGTGTCAGCTCGGGGGCAGCTAGCCGGGAAGGTGGCTAACCTACACCTGGATGTCCCCGCTGACAAAACAATGTTTGGGACAAATTGGCAGCAGCTAATTAGCTTCGTTATCTCGCTTAAAAAAATAACAAATACAAACAAAGTTGACACAGCTTTACCCGGGTTAAGTTCAGTGTGTGCTGCTGCGGGCTGATGCGGGCTAACGTTAGGTAAGAAAGGTAAAGGAGGGGGGGGTTACCAGCTGCTGCCGGATCCACCGTAGCATCCTTTAAAGAAGTAAGTAGCGAGCACCGCCGCTAGCTCCGCGCTAGCAACCAGCTACTCCAACAAAACCGTCCAGAAGCACAGACGTCTCCCCCGGCAGGAAGCTCCTCTCCGGCGCATTACGCGACACATTCACGCGGTGCGAGTGAGCGAAGAAAATACAGATCCGGCCCTTCCCATTCCGCGGTGCTGTCACACGAACGAGCCCCGGTTAAAGAGACAGTCTGCGGGTCCCAGTTCCACAGAGCTACGCACCATCACGGGCTCTGCTGCCGCGATCAGCTTCACCCTGCCACCTCACTACTCACAGCCGGGAAGGGAAGCTCTGCCGCGGCCTCTCACCGCCCCCTGCTGCCGGTGTGCATCCACAACATCCAGAGAGAGAGAGAGAGAGAGAGAGAGAGAGAGAGAGAGAGAGAGAGAGAGAGAGAGAGAGAGAGAGAGAGAGAGAGAGAGAGAGAGAGAGAGAGAGAGAGAGAGAGAGAGAGAGAGAGAGAGAGAGAGAGAGAGAGAGAGAGAGAGAGAGAGAGAGAGAGAGAGAGAGAGAGAGAGAGAGAGAGAGAGAGAGAGAGAGAGAGAGAGAGAGAGAGAGAGAGAGAGAGAGAGAGAGAGAGAGAGAGAGATAGTTTAATTTGTCTGACCACAGTTTCATGATGAACCAACATTTTTGACACTTCTTATAATAACATAAAAGAGCTTTAACTTGTTTTTGTTGTTATTATGCTTTATAGACAGACAGACAGACAGACAGACAGACAGACAGACAGACAGACAGACAGACAGACAGACAGATAAACAGACAGACAGATAGACAGACAGGCAGATAAACAGACAGACAGATAGACAGATATTGCAGTAGTACTGTTACATTCATGTGTTTGCTGCATTGCAAAGTGTGAGCACTGAATATCCCCAGCAGTAATAATGCAGGGCTCTGAGTCATTTTGCTTACCAGGCACTTTTTTTTAAAACTGTTGAATACTTTTTGACACTGATCCAACACGGTGGAGACTTAAAGTGGATTTGCTTCCTCCGAGTGTGTTTTCAGTTTGTTCCTCGTCTCCGTTAGGGGAAGGTCCTGACTGAAAATGAGCAGGAAACCTTTCACAGTCGTTCACGGGGGCCCTCGCTCCCTCCAGGTCCCTCCATTGTCTTCGACTGACGATACGGCCGTCGTTTTTAAGAATGGAAATTATGAACATGATCATTTAGAGCCAGAGCTACAGGGTGAGTCTAATCGGTGGATGAAGCATTTGCCTTTTAAATCTCTCAGCAGGGCTCTCCAGTCCTCCAGTTGTCCCTGGGTTCCCCTTGTGAGGCATCTCACATAAAGTGAGGTCATCGGAGTAGTGGCTCTCTCACAGTGATGAGTCCACTCCTGCCTCCGACCCCCCCTCCCCTCCTCCCCTCCTCCCCTCCTTGTAGACTTGGCTGCTGTACATCCCAATCAGTCGATAATGTATGGGCCGCAGACGATACCCCGCAGGGAGGAGGGAAAATGCTTGTTTGAAAATCCAAGTGAAGGATTTGGCTGTACTGTGCGTTTTTCTACATCGATCCACTGTGAAGTATATGATTAAAAACACTGAAGAGATGTTCCCATCAATGGCAAAAGAAGCAAATGGTCGAATGATAATGATCCTGTGTAATCAATGTGTTCCAGCAGCTATATTTAGAGCAGGAAAAGCTGCAGCTGTCCGGAGGTTTCTCGTTCCCCTCCTGGCATTTCTTTCAAAACACACACACGCATGTATTGGAATGTATTTGTGACTCAACTCTACCACTCGACGCCTCCTCCCTCCATCACGAAAGCTTTTCTTTCTCAGGGAAGCTGAGCCAAACGCCACCAACATGCATACATCTCCAGGATTCACACGGCTTTAGGCCTCTCAGTGAGTCAGCAGAGCTCGGCACTGACTGCACCAGAGTTCTCGCAACATCTTGGGTTCAAGACCTGCTCATCTGTCGTGCACAACAGCCCGTGTCATGTGGCCCATTGTGTGGTTTTGCTGCCGTGGAGCCAGGAAAAAGCAGACATGTCAGAATTGTCCAAAAAGAAGACAGCTTTACTCTGCAAATCCTGTGGCTAATCCGCTATCTGTCTGTGTCTGTATGTGAGCCCAGCGACTAACCATCGCCATGTGAATGTCAGGATATAATCTCTAGGTTACACACACTTACATAACACCACTGCAGCAGCATCTGGCAGCTCCCATCTCACAGCTGGATCGGATAGTTTCATATGAGGGATCGGCAGAGATGCACATGGTGGTGGCGTCAAGATACTTTTTTGTGATGTGAGGAAATCTCTTCCTGGTAATGAAAACGCACAGATGGAATCTTTCAGAGTTTTAAAGTTATGAGGCGGTAAAAGCTGTGTTGTTTTGTCTGAACCAGACCAAACATCTCCTTTGTATGTTGTGCAGTCTACTAATATCTATACGTGCCACACTGATGTTTGCACAGCACAGAGCTTCTCCCTATTGTTCACTGTCTTGAAATCGTGCAACTCACATGCTATCAGCTGCAGTAATTTCATTTACTTCATGAAGCACGAGTCATATCTTATTCTGTGGCCCCACGCACAGTTGCTGTCAGATGAAATGCTCTATCTTTAATATCTTCATGCCTCAGACAGCTGAGCCAGTGATCCATGATGCCCCTGATGTCTTCCAGGGAGGTGGATGGTGTTATACCACATAATGTCTGGCTGCCTTCCCAGTAATGTATTGAATTAAAGCTTTATATTCTATTCTATGTTTCATGCAAGATGTGCAATAACACATCATTTAAACTGTGGCTGGTGAAACTGACAAAATAAAATAACTTTTCCGTGCCTAAACTAAAACTTGGGATATTCTGTGTTGTATAAAATGCAACTCGTTCCATGTAGTGATTTAATACATAGAACATATCAGCTGGAGGACTCTCCACACAGAGCATCCTCATAAAATATCAACACCACAGTGTAGAACTAAGGTATATAATGAGTATCAAAAGGAAAAGGACTCTTTATGGAGAATGCATAGCTCCTTCTGTAGTACTCTCAAGTGGCTCTTAAATACGTAACTAGGCTGAAACTACTGACTTTCTTTCTTTATGCATGAGCTCTGGTGCAGGAGGAGCAGTGAGTGGTGACTGACACAACATCATTATCAACTGATTGATAAATGTAGTTCAACAATTTTACACATTTTACCTCTGATGTGATTTTTAAAACATGGCTGTCAACTTTAGGTCATAGGAAATAAATCTAAATTGATCAAATCCAAAACCTTACAGCTCCTCTTGTCTCCTCTCCTCTCGTCTCCCCTCGTCTCGTCTCCTCTCCTCTCCCCTCGTCTCCTCTCCTCTCCTCTCCTCTCCCCTCGTCTCCTCTCCTCTCCTCTCCTCTCCCCTCGTCTCGTCTCCTCTCCTCTCCCCTTGTCTCCTCTCCTCTCCTCTCAGTATTAGACTGAGGTAATCCATCAGGCCTGTTAAACCATGCCGTCGCTGATCCTCTTGGTAAATACACCAGCGCTAAGTGGCTTTCAATCATTACCACCAAGTATCACTAATAATACTAATAGGCTTAGGAGAAGTTTTTCCTCCCTCTGCACAGACCCCCCCCCCCCCCCCCCCCCCCCCTCTCCCTGTGTAACGGATGCTTGCTCAGACTTTGGCTTCCACTCCGTGTGCATATTAGTCTCTGTCTTGTTGCATTAACATGAATCGTTGTCCCCCTGTGAGGACCGGCAGCCCGAGGTGCTGGTCCTCACAGGGGGACCACCTAGGAAACACAAGTGGATTGGCTTTTAAACCGAATCAATACCAATTGACTGTTAGTCTTGGAAGTGATGAACAAGTTAAACATTGTAGGACAAGCAAAGGTTTAGTGCTCTGCTCACACTGTTGAACAATAGATTTCCAGAGAGTAAAAACATGTGTTGAGGATTGTCTCAATCCACTGGTTTACGTTTTAATAATTTACCAAAGTAAAAGCTGTGTTTGAAATCTGATATGTGGTGTGAGTCTCCCCCTTGAGGACAAACTCAGGTGTTACAACTGCAACCCAATGAACTGTGTTGCAATTTATCAAACGCAACAATAATGAGACAATAAAAACACGAACATCTATAAAACTCGTGATATTTTTATACGTGTGTACGTGTGCATGTGTTTTCTTATCAGCTCCTTTAGGCAGTTTGTCACAACCTGGTGAATCACTGCAGCTCTCTCTCTCTCTCTCTCTCTCTCTCTCTCTCTCTCTCTCTCTCTCTCTCTCTCTCTCTCTCTCTCTCTCTCTCTCTCTGTGTGTGTGTGTGTGTGTGTGGCCAGGTGGATGCTATTGGGTTTCCAATAGCTACTAATTCTTCACCTAACACCCTGACCTCCTTACTCTGTGACCCAGAGAGTCAGAGGGAAGGCAGCTCTTCATCTCCTTCACTGGACCTGGTCATGGATGACAAATTGCAAATGTGCACGTGTGTGTTTGTGTGTGTGTGCGTGCGTGTGTGGCCTTGTTTTACTATATTTGTAGGACCTGGAAATACAAGAGTCCAGTATACGAGTGGAGTCTGACAGTTCTGTTTTTAACCTGCAGTTTAAATGGCTGTTTGATGGATTAGAACTAGGTTTAGGGTAAAGAGTTAGAAAATACATTCTGTTAATGGCAGGTCCCCATAAATATAATAAGAGAATGCTGTGTGCTTTTCAAAGACACTATAAAGAATCCAGTAAACTAATGTTTTGCAGATACACAGAGTCATCTAAGTCACAGTGTTAAAGAAATGATGTGCTGCTCAACCACGATATTATTACTTTTCGCGTGAACCTTCTTCCACTTATGTGAGATGTTACATGTAGGCAGACTTTAAATGTTGCCACAACTCTTCATTTAGACACTGTCTTTTCTTATGAATGTTGTAAATGTTGTTATTTTGTTGACGTGCTCTGTAACATGCAGCATCTACTGCACTTCTGTCCGTCCAGGGAGAAGTATCCCTCACATGTGGCTCTTGTTGAGGGTTAAGAACAGAGGATGTCGCACCTTGTTTAACCCCATGAGACAAACTGAATGTGGACTGTACAAATAGAATCTGACTGATTGACAAAGTGCCTCCCTCTTCTACTTCATGTCTATGGGGTGGAGGAGGGTCCAGCTTTCCTCTGGATGCAGTGCACAGTTTTGTTGTTGAATTTCCTTCACTCCCTGTGGATGGAACATCTTTTCACTTTTAATCAGAACCCAAGACCCTATTTTTATCAGATAGGGCGAAACAGGAGACATGAAATAACCGGGGGATGCTACTTTTTCTTGTTGTTGTTGCAACCAACCCCTATTCACTGGGTTGTATCTGATAAAATTGGTGCAATTTTACAGCAGCAGCTTTTCTATATATTTTTTTATCTCTGCACCCACTTTGAAGTTTACTGCATTGCAACACATTCTCCGAGTGTGTTCGGAAAGATTCCCAAACTGATTCTCAGGGATGAGTCATGTTTTTTTGGTGATGCAGGGCAGCCACCCACAGAGCAACTGAACTGCTCTGAGTCCCATGTCAAAGGGTTCCCTCTTGAGTGAGATCCCAAAGGTATGTGAGTGTGTGTGTGTGTGAGTGTGAGTGTGTGTGTGTGTGTGTGTGTGTGTGTGTGTGTGTGTGTGTGTGTGTGTGTGTGTGTGTGTGTGTGTGTGTGTGTGTGTGTGTGTGTGTGTGTGTGTGTAGGAAGGGGCGAATCTATGCTTTGCTGCTTTTCCGATCTGCTTCATTTCTATCAGGACAAGCAGCTGCTTGAAAATGCAAACCCTCGCCCCTCCATCATTCTGACACAAACAAACAGACATTTTCTTTCTGAGTGGTTTTGTAAAAGATGAAATCCTGCCTGTGGTGATAGTTCACTTCCTTGTCCCGGATACAGATAGGAGACATTCAGTGGAATAGACAGATATTCTCACTTGAAGGTAGTTTACAGAGAAAACATTTGAAAAAACTTTCAAGTAAAAAAGAACATTTCTGGAACTGACCTCCTTTTTTGAGCGACTTCTACAATTTCTTCTTCTATTTCCTGTCATTTTACCCCCTTTTCTTCACTAAACTTCTTTTTTTCCTAATAAAACACGTATAAAAGAGGATTTACGTGTCTATATAGATTATACATGTACGTGCGGAGACACAGGTGTGGATAGAAAGAACCTGCATGCGTAAAAGTGTCTCGAATTAACTGTGATAAAACCTAAGAAGTCGACCACACATCCGTCCCCTCCTTGACGAGGTGTGTGTGTTTTGTATTAAGTTACTGTGGTAACTCTCGGTCACAACATGCATGTGCCTGTGTAAATGCATCTGTGTGTTTGACGTTGCTGTGGTAACCTTGGCCCCTGCTGACCTTGGCCTTTCAGGGCCCCTATCCTCCTTCTCCTGGCTCCCCGGCTGCAGGGGACTGACTGAGCGGCAGCTGGCTCGGACCGGTGTGTCCACATGAGTTCAGACATGCTCAGCGGCATCTGGTTTATTTTAGCCGACAGTTAGTGCAGTGATATGTTGTTTCTACTTATCCGGCGATGGCAGAATAGAAGTAGAAGAAAAGTTGATCAGAAAAATGTATCAAAGCATCTCATTAAAAAAGTAAATGATTGTGTTTAAGCAGAATGTCCCGTATCAAAATATGAATCATGCTTTATCATAGCTAATCCTTTAGGCTGTAACTTTACCAGAACATTGGTGCCATGATGAAAACTGTTAAAATCATATGTAGAAGCCTGCAGAGTGGAAATAATACATATACAGACAGAAAGTCTTTTTATTTTTGTCACTGTGATGATCTTTAATGAGATACTTTATGATAATGTGTTAGTTCTGGAACAGTTTTGGAAATACCCGGGGTAAAAACCAGTGTGTGTGTGATGCAGTGGGCGGCCAGGTCACAGGTGTGCATGTGCAACTGTACGTTTGTGTGAATGTTATCAGGAAAACCTTCGGTTGAACTCTCGATGGATTGAACAGCTCCAGACGAAGACAGCAGGTGAGTCGATGAGTGTGTGTGTGTGTGTGTGTGTGTGTGTGTGTGTGTGTGTGTGTGTGTGTGTGTGTGTGTGTGTGTGTGTGTGTGTAAAGGAGCTAGCCCACATCAAAGTCATCAATCACTCCTCTTGAGCGAGACTTCATCGTACGTAGCTTTTCTGATTGAATAACGACGTAAAGAATAAACAACGTCCACTTCATGGTAATAGACTCACACTGTATGTTCAACATGCAGCTCCCAGGCCGCTGCAGCCTCCGCGCCTCGAGGCAGAGAACCTGTCTGTCCGTCAGCGGCTCTAAGCTTTCTAATAGTTCTCTCAGTTTAAATGACAGGCCTTTCATCTGTGTGTCTGCCCTCTCCAGCTACATGACTTTAATGGCCCTGACATCATGTAAGCCGTAGCAGCTGGCTGTTTGCGTGTGTGTGAGTGTGAGGAGTGTGTGTGTGTGTGTCTGAGAGAGTGTGTGTGTGTGCATAGATGAACAGAGAGTTGTTGATACCTGCATGGTGGTGTGGCTCTAATCCATGTTTGTTCTGCTCCAGCACCAGAGGAGAATGTCCCACACACACACTTATGGCACACCTGCAGCCTAACACACACATACACATACACATACACATACACATACACATACACATACACATACACATACACATACCCACTCTCACACACACACACACACACACACACAACACACAAACTCAGAAAGTTTGTTCCTCTACATTTACGGTACAAAGCACAAATGGTTTATATATACATATACGTTTGTGTACAAGTATTTATTTTATCATCAGAAGCAGGATCAAGATCTTCAATTAGATTCTTGAATAAAATAATGCTCAGAAGAAATTGTTTATATATATGAAACATTCTAGTATTTACAGTGATACACTGATGTGCATTACCATGATGAAATATATTGTCTAAAAGTAGATTCAATACTGTGCAATGCACTCACACAAATGTAAATACAGGCCATTCATTTTTGTACTTGTACTACTTAAATATATTCAAACGTTTTATGTATTTTTTTCAGATACAAAATCTGTTCACATTGAAAACAAACTTGTTTTTATTTCATAAAAATATATAAATCAAATATTCTATTACGCAATATAATAAATTTTAATTTTATTAGTGATTTCATACCTGTGTGTTTTTTCAATTGCCATGGAAATAGATGTTTAGGACCAGTATCACTAATAAATACTATTGATAAAAACCTGAACCCTAACTGTCAGAGTTTCCTTCTGTTAAACCTGCAGCAACTCAGCTCAGTTAAAGTCTGACTCTCACGTCTGAGTATGAAGTTCTACATACCAGTCAGTCAGTCGGCTAATCTAAGAGAAAGGCAGACGAGAGGGGAAGAGACCACCAACAGAGTCTAACGTGTGTGTGTGTGTGTGTGTGTGAGCTGTTATCACTCCACAGCTTTGATATGAGACTGAGTTTGAGCTGAAGTGGAAAGATTTGCATAGTTCATTTCACAACTTCTCTTATCTGTGCAAACTGAAGTAACGTCTGATACCAGCCCCACTGCTACTGTGTGTGTGTGTGTGTGTGTGTGTGTGTGTCTGCAATTAAGCACAAAATGGTGTCTGAATGCATTAAATGCATCAAGGTTATGTAGATATCAATAAAACTAAAAGCAGATTTGTAGACATGTAGGTTTGCACAGAACAGTAGGATTTTCTGGTTTTCTGGCTGGTTCTCACACACGTCAGGTGATGGAGTGAGGTTTATTTCACAGTGAGGTCTGGACAGAGGAGACCTATGATCTTATCTGGAGGACAGGGTCAAACCTTCAAACTCAAACTGACACCTCCAGATCAAAGTCTAGTTTCCAAAGGCTGAAAAATGCACGAAGCAAATCTGGTGTTGTGACTTTTTCTTCATCTTACAAATGTTTCCTCTCACAGTCACAGTGACACTTACACACATCGATTTACAGAAAAGGTTAAGTTTTGTTTTGTACTCGCTCAGTAAACCGACAGAAATCTGAACTGGCTCACAAGTTCAAACTTTGCATCGATGTGACACAACTAAATTCAAACGAGTTGCACCACACAGACCAGTTCTAATGAAGACATGTATTGTTTTTACTGAATATCCACACCCAGTTACTGACCAGCTGAACTAACTGGCAGAGCCAATGTTAGCTTGCTCATATCAAATAATATCTGTCCGAACACTTCATGTAAATTACATATTACAAAAACAACACAACACATCTCACATTACAACATGGTTTCACATTCAATGACCACTTGGTTTGGCTATAATTCGTTGCATTTGAATGAATGATGCTTTATTTTACTAAAGTCTTTATAGCTAAAGTTACACAGAACTCTGAAATGACTCCGATTTTTTTAATTGCTAGTTCAACCTAATCTGAGTCATTTGAATGTATAAAGGTGTAAATGGAGAAAAGCAGTTTCCAGTCGCCTGCTCTTGTCTCTGCTACATACGGCGTCAGGTGCGTGTTTGGAGGCGGGCGGACCACCATGTTTATCTGACGCCTCCATCAGCCACAGACCAAACATTTGTCCGGCCTGCTTCATCCTCTCTCCCTCCTTTTCTCTCCATCACTCTTTTCTTTACCCCCATATCTTTTCTTCTGAAGTGGCAGCGTGCCGCTAAACACCCACAGCTTTCAAAGACAAAGCAGGAAATGAAGGACAGGGGCTTTTGAAAAGTGTCTGTATATACAAGTGTGTGTGTGTGTGTGTGTGTGTGTGTGTGTGTGTGTGTGTGTCTAATACCTGCCTCAGAGAGGCCCTAGTTTAGTGGTCTCACTTCTTTATGTAAATAACACCAATAATCACTTGAGTGTGTGTGTGTGTGTGTGTGTGTGGTTGAGAGAATATGTCACTTATATAAAATCATGTCAAAATGAGTATGTTTGAATTTAAAGGTGATAATTTACAAGTTCGATCACATTTCTTCCTCGAAACAGCTTTAATCTCATGCAGATATATTTTTATATTCATATATGCATCATTTTACATTTTACTACGTTAATATAAGTTGAATTTTTCATTACAAAAAATGTACAAATGATTGTTTTTGTTTAATTCCAAATGAAGTATATTTATCATGGATTTATGTAGAGATACTATTTTTTTCTGGTATTTAAAGTGACCTATACTGTGGTTTCACAAATATAGAAAGATATTTCATGATGGCAACAGTTCACATCTTCTCTGTAAGTTAAAGTTCAGAGCAAAAACTTTTTTTTGGGTATTTCTATTCTATTAAGAGTGAACTTCTCGCTGGATTAATATATTAATAACTTCATTTTCAGTGCATATATATCCAACATAACACTTATCCCATTGGGTCTTGTTATTTTTCTGGAGCCTCACTGATTCTTCCTACATCCACTAGATGGTGATATATACTCACCAATAAGCTGCTCATGTGTTTACCCGACTGTTCGGTTCCTCGCTGTTTCTTAACCCTCTGACTGTTGCACTGGAGTTTTTAGACTCTGAGAAGCTGAACGTGACACAAGAGGAGCGACGATATTGAATATTTAGCAAAACATATGTTCAAAATGACACTTTAGAAACTGTGACTTCATGGTCACACGCAATATTAGTTTTACTGATGCAGATATTAATAAAAAAAACTATTCAGATGTGATCCAGACTCTTGTGTTGAGCTTGTGTGTTCTCTCGTCTTAGTTTGCAAGATTTAGCATTTGAGCACACAAGCCTGAATGTAGAGTGAATTCATGCCAGAGTGTCTGTGAGTGTGAAGTTGTTATATCACTTCTATATCTAACACCCTGGCCTGATATAAACACATGCACACAAATACAGAAGATTTTATGCACAAACACACTCTACACCTGGATCTATGAGACCTTCATGCATTTTTCACATTGACTAAATAATTTGCTTCTAAAATAATTATAAATGTTCATCTATTTAGATTTTAAATCACTAAGAACAGGTTTATTCTAATGTCTTGTTCTCCAGGGACAAAGTGAAGGAGAGGGAACGATGGGTTATTTTGGTGTTTCAGACATGATGAATGTACAGATTTCACTTTCTGCCGTCACTCTTCTTGTCGACTCCCTTACTCCCACATTCTCCTCTTTGGACGCAGTTGGAACTGATCTTCTGGTCGACAGACACACAAGGATCCTGAAGTAAAGGGAGTTCATTAAGTGGAATCGATGAAAGCCTGTTCCTGTATCAGGCGACTGAGTGGTATCCCTCCTCAAAACTTCATTTCACTCTCCAAAAATGCTAATAACGTGGACGGGGAGTCAGAGCTGGAGCCTGCGATGGCCAACGAGGAGGAGGAGGAATCAGAAGCGGTGATTGAAGATGATGGTTGTTAAGGAGAGAGAAATGTCTCCCTCCCTCTCACTTTGGCTTGTCTCTCTCCTTCAGCCCGTCTTTCCTACCGTCTCACTCCGGCTGCACTATCAATGGGAGCTTTCACTTTGCTTTGCATGATACATATGATGGCTGTATGTGTGTGTGTGTGTGTGTGTGTGTGTAGAAGGGGGGGAGAGAGTGTGCGTCTGCATCTGACAGAGTCCAACAGTCCACTCCAATGCATGAGTGGCTTGGAGAGTTGCCAGCATGTAAAACCTAGCAACAAGATTTGACTTGGCCTGCGGAGAGAGAGGGGGGGGGGGGGGGGGGAGAGAGAGAGAGAGAGAGAGAGAGAGAGAGAGAGAGAGAGAGAGAGGGAGAGAGAGAGAGAGAGAGCGCTGGCATATGCACAGCATGGGCATATGGATCTTTGTTTGTCCGTTTTGGACCATTTAGTCATTCTGTCATTCCAACTGGACTACTTAGTGAATTGGTGGTACTTCTGGTTCTCACACACACACACACACACACACACACAGACACACACACACACACACACACACACACACACACACACACGTGCGGGTGAGCCAAGACTTGACTCTGCTGCTCTACAGTCTGTTACTGTTCACATGGCCTGAGTGAAATGAAGAACCTTTTCCAATTAATCCTTTTAACCAACATGTGTGATCCCTGGCTCACGTCGACGCAGCCTTCAAACTCAGCGGTTTCGCGCCAAGTCCAGACAGTTCGTAGCCTCTGGGGCTTTCCCTGACCATCAACACTCAATCGGCCTTGGAGGCAGGGAGCCACTGGTTTTCATCCACTTCCAGGTTTAATATATCAGGAAACCATGTGTAGGGTTGATTTAAAGACCAGTCTGACGTGTCTTCAGTCTCCAGCGTGATTATGTTCTTACTGTGACTGAGGCTCGGACAATTCTGTTTTTCCTCCTAATCTTTTGATTTTAAACAAAAGGAGATCTCTTCACCTCTCGATCCTCTGTGAGCAGGAGGCTAAAGGTATCAGCGTGATTCAAGTGTGAAGTGTTTGAGTCCACAAAACACAAAACACTTCTGGAGTCTTGTTTTTCTAGGCAGACCCTGTCATTTATTAAAATTGTTGACTCAATTCTAGTTCTTATCCTTTGGTCTAAGGATAACAGACTGATTAGGATCATAACAAAATATATGTTTCATGCAATGTCGGGTATCAGCACTGACGGTGTATAAATATAGACGGATTAATCTTTGAAGATTGTCAGTCATGGTATCTTAAAATGTTGTAAACATGTATATGGGCAACTGGACTTGCTTGTGTTTCTTAAAGATGTTTCAGCTCTCATCCAGTCTCTTGTTGTAACTGACTCCACTTTACGCTTCTTCTCATTTGAATTATAAAGTCTTTTAACATCTAGTTTCAAGTCTTCTTCAATACAACATGATGTTCATTTTGTAAATTATGGTCCATTTAGAGTCAAATAGATGATAAAGCATTGCATGCATTGGGATACCTTGTGATATGGTATACTATGGTTGCTTCTGGTTTAAAAGAAAAATGGCGCTGGACAAAAAAACAAAAGTGGAGGCATCGAAACGGCTAAAATAAAACAATGGGTGACGTCACGGTGAGTTGACACTTGGGAATGAGAACTGAAACAGCTTTAAACATGTCTCCAAGCCATTTAAAACCCTCCCTGTCCTGATGTCTCCTGTATTGTTATCCCTGTTTATGGTTCTTCTGCAGCAGACTCGCTCTCAGCAGGGACTTTGGGTTGTTTTGACGTCACCAGAATCAAACCTTTGCAACGTGCACATGGCTCTGAAACGACCTGCCGGCCCCGCAGTGCCACACTGGAGTGAACTCCACTCGAAATAAGTTGAGAGAACTTCTCCGTGTGTCATCTCCTCAACATGGCAGCGTGTCAAGCGATCCCCCGCGGTTCCTACCAGCTTCAAACCTCAGCAAGAATTAAACCATTTTTTAAATTAGCCCTGTTCAGAAAAACTCTAAATCTGTCATGCTCTAACGTGGTGTCACATTCCTTCAGATTACCATCATTACAGTAATTAATGCTTTAATTTCTGGGTATGTTTTGAAATGAAACCCAAAGTGCTGTGATTTTAATGTAATATGGGACTAATGTGGTGTGGAACATTTGGTAATCTGGCTCCCACATGCCTTGGATCTGCCAAATGGGTTTTATCTGCCGTTACACAGTTCAAACACTGAGCTGCAGCCAGTTAGGAGGAAAATAGACGGAAGAAAATGACTTTGTGTACAAGTATTGCAAACATTGTTCAGGAGTAGTTCTTCAGCAGTTCTGTGTCGGGCAGCTAACGCGCTGGTTATTAGAAATAAGGCTTTTACAACAAATGGACTAATGTGGAGACGTACATGTTTATGACTAATCTAACAGCACAATGGGAAAATGGAAGAGCAATGATGTGAAACGTGGGAAACGCAGATTTCTCCATATTGCGATTTCTTTTTCCCCCCAAATGGACTGAGTGAATAAAATGAATACGCTTTTTTCTCGTCACTTACAGATGAATCACTAAGTAGATTACTGTGCCACATAAATGACTTCCTGTTCGCTCCCCCTGGCTTTTCTTTGGCCTCGCACAAAGCGTCCGGTGTATCCAGCTCATTTACACTCCGTTAGTCATAATGAATATTGACGCTCGTCGTGAAGCTAATGAAAAACACTATTAATAACCCAGAGCAGATGAATAACCCTCTGTCTTACTCTGAGGTGTGAATGTGATGTTTTCCTCTCAAGAGTTCTTGTTCGTCTTTGTTTGGCATCGATCTGTCCGTCTCCCTGTTGTTCTGCACATTAACCACTTAGCACTTCTCCAATTGGCTCCAGGTCACTCTTAATTCTCCTCTGATTGGTTTATAGCATCTCTGTCCCACACCTGATTAGACCCCATGGATGGGAAGGGCTTCATTTACTCTTGAGACAGTGGGTTATCACTCTCCTGTCAACACAGGGTGAACACTGAGGCGACATCCACACCACAACGTTTTAGTTCTAAAACGCATCACTGCTGCTACACTCAGTTTTCAACTTAATACGTTTCTATATCGACAACAGTGAAGTTCCATGGATGCACATCAATCCGGTAAGTTTGCAAAGCAACAGTAGAAATGCACAATGAGACAGTTTGACAGATTTCAAAATAAAAACAGCAGAAAAGCTTTAAATCTCAGTAATTTTTTACGCTATGTTCTTAGGCTTGTTCTGTATTGTAATTTTTGTTTATTTTGTAAGAATCTATTAAACCAGCTATAATACTGAGAGACACGCTGACAGCAGACACTGAAACCGTGAGTGTGTTGATGTGTGGGGTCACATTAGCCCCATGTAGCAGAGGTGTGAAGTAATAACTGAAACTGATAACAAGGTGAGAACACACACATACACACACACACACACACACACACACACACACACTTGCAGCTGTCCCTGTCTGTAAAGCATGTGAATGTGTGAACGAGTGTTGTTTATGAGAGTGCACATGCTGAGTGTTAATGTTGTATGTGTGTGTTTGTGTGTGTCTGTCTGTGTGTGAATTAGCAGAGATGCTAATAAACAACTGTTTACACCCAAGAGGAATTTCCTGTTCTTAACAAGAGAGGGTTGGTTAGGGCTCGTCAAACACAGTGTGTGTGTGTGTGTGTGTGTGTGTGTGAGTGTGTGAGCTCTGTACTCTATATCCTTTACATCTCAAGTCGTTTTCAGACATGACCTGTGTCTTGTGTCTGTGTCTTCTACGTGACTGTCAAAGCTTTTTCACCAGGAGATATTTGACCTCACGTCAGATTCTCATGGTTATTTATAAATGTGTGCAATTTGGTGCAGATTCAATAAAACACAGGCCGAATGAATTTGAATGTGGTTTCACACGGAAACTGTTTTCAGCTATTAAACAGGGTCATTTACAAGTTCATTTACAGTGTAACAAATACTTGAGTCCAATTTGTTTTATCTTTGATTAATTAAAACTGTATTTCAAAAAAGAAAGCATGAACAAATGGAGTTACAGGAACAGTCATTGGGTGTTGAGGCTTTCTTTTAGTTCATTGGCTCAGACATAAATTATTCTCATCAGTTGCGGAGGTGCAGTGGGAAAAATGCTCCCAAGTTTAATAATCACCATCAACTTCATCAACTGTGTGTTAAATATGCAGCCAGAGATGTTTACAGTACACTCATGTCTGAGCTGATTCTTACATTATTCATCCGCCTCACTGAGTCGCAATGAGATGATTCAGAAGCAGGCGAGCGCTCTGTTGTTCTCCTCTGTGTTTTTATTGTTTTGGGTTGAGTGAGCGGAGCCGGGCAGGAATACCTCTGCTAACACTGGAGGAATGTGTGTGTGTGTGTGTGTGTGTGCGTGTGTGTGCGTGCTGCTTTTAAACCGTCTCCCTCCTTACTGCCCTTGGATGACACAGCTCACTGATGCATCTCGCTCATTATCATCTCACACACACACACACACACAGATGGAATAAAGGCCACTGTGTGCTAATCTGTGATTCATGAGAAATGCTCCAGAGGCCCCAGTGAAACCTCCTCAGCTGCTCTGACCAGCGAGAGGTTGAGTCACACTGTGGATACGTGTTCAGATCTAAAACAACAACACCAGGATGTCACACACACACCTCCGCCAACAGTCCCCTTCAATTCAATCAAGCTGCAGCACACTGAACACACTCGTAGATATCAGTCCTCCAGATGTAAGTGATGTTCAAGTCAAGATCCACGAATTATATCTTCAGAAAATTGGGAAAATGTAAAAAAAAAGAGAAAGAAACCCCTCATCTGACAATGTTAAAGAAAGTGATTCAATTCTTTGATGTGCCCCCCCCCCCCCCCCCCCCCCCCCCCCGATCTGGATCCACACCAAAATTGAATGAGCACCAGCCAGTAAACAAGAGGTGAAAACAAAACCCTCATCGGTGGATTATATCTGTTTGACTTTCATTTAATAAGAAAGAAAGGGGTAGGGGGAAGTGTGTGAAAAATAAGATGTAAAAAAAACACCTTCCATTAAATATACGTGAGCCTGAAAACAATCACACCAATAACATACTTTGCTTGATGAATCAGGAAAAACGGGACTAAATTTGAGTAAAACTTTATTTTCTGTGTGAAAAATATTATTTGAAAGTGTTGTTTAAAAAAAAACCTCACTTTCTGTCTTTGAAAAACAGCTTTTTTTCCTGTTTTAATTCTCACACATGCCCACATGCATAAAACACACTGACACACACACACACATACACACACACACACACACACACACACACACACACACTGACACACACACACTTATACAGGCCTGATTAATGGTACCTAATTAGCAATGGTAATGAGCAGGTGTCTGAGAACCAGCCAGCTTCTTCCAGTGTGGGGGGGTCGAGGGGCAAAGAAGTGTATGTGCATGTGCGTGTACGTGTGCATGTGTGTGCGTGTATGTGTGTTAAATGTAGTGTGGTGTTCATGGGGGCTTCCAGTTCCCAGAAAATCTATTCCCACTGACTGTCATTCCCTCTCCCCCGGTCTGGAAAGCACGCACACACGCACACACACACGCACACACACACACACCACACACACACACACACACACACACACACACACACACACACACGAGTAAAGGCCAGGATCAATTAAGGTTTTGGCCAATTAGGGTGGGAACCATGCTAGATGGTGCTGACGGATTTGGTGGGGGATGCTGGGAGCTGTTGTTGGTGATGGTGCAGTAAATGTGTGTGTGTGTGTGTGTGTGTGTGTGTGTTGGAGGTGCAGAAGGGGGATTTTTTTCCTCCAACAACACAACACAAAAAGAAAATCATGCTGGCAGGAGAATAATTTAAAAGTACAGATTATTTCAGCATAGATGAATCATATTAATGTCAAGTGCAGACTTACAATACAACACTTACTAATAATACTATAATACTTTGCCAGAAAACCCTGTGAGTTCACTGTGGTGGGGCCTGATTCTTGTCATAAAGTCTTTCTCTCCTCTGTCCTGCTCCTGAACCAGTGATGAAACTTTTTCTGTTTCCTTGATTTTCTTTGTTCAGCCCTGATTCGTATTTGTGATTCCAGGTTGTGAAACTCTCCTCGATCTCGTGCTTTCTTTTCACTCGGGTTATTCAAACACTCGCACACGTACACACACAGACCTCCTGCTGTGTCGAATTTGGTGATAACCAGTGTTCGGTAGGCAGGTGAGAGGGTCATATGGCAGCAGTGGGAAAAAGCTGTTATCAACCTGCCCTGTTCCCACACACACACACACACACACGCACACACACACTGGTTTATCACTCTCTACCGTTCCCACACACTCACCTTACATCATTACCTGGCTGCAAGAGCCAATCAGCCAATCACAAAGCGAGGCTGCAGTCAGCTGACCCTGATCAGGAAACTCTAGCAGAGGAGATGATGTTTCACTCGCCCCTGCTCTGATAACAGCTCTCTGTCTCCCTCTCTCCATCTCTCTCTCTCTTTCCTTTGCCCTGCTCTGCAATTTACAGATTCAGTTTCACCTTTGCTTTCATGCTAAGCTGCTGATTCCCAAAGTCTCATAAATCTGTGTGTGTGTGTGTGTGTGTGTGTGTGTTTGCTGTTCTTGTCTTAAACACTTTTGACAACCAGAGAAGTTTGTCCTGAGTTCCCTTGAATATTTCAAATGAAAAATAGAACGTACAGCTCCATCATATCCGATATGTGTGTTTGTGAATTCATCCTTCGCGTTGATCTCCTGCCTCAGGTGTCAACATGTGTGAGATTAAACAGATGCACAAAATAAGAAGTTAAATTAAAGCTTCAGACCCACTCGGGGACCACAAAGCACTAGAGGGAGACAGAGAATGACATTAAGAGCAGGGAGCTTTTAAACGCTGTGTAGATACTAATCTGATGTTATACTTGTGTTATAATTATATGGGATGAGACGTATTGGAAAATATATTTACTCAGTTGTGGAACTGGTGACTTGATATGTAAGGAATCAGGTGGTCAAGACAAATCTTTATCTTAGTCAAACAAATTACTTCTAAAGATGTGTCCACATTGTTCTGTACTTTAGGGATTGAAGGATTTTTGAATGTGAATTTTCACAATGATATAAACTGAATATGATAAACAGAACTACGCTGTGTTTCATCTGAGAAGCAAAGATCTGTGCCCAGCTGACATCAGGTGTTTGACCTTTGGCTGAAGAAATCGACATTAATTTAGAAGAAGAAAATCAGATCTGACCAACGTGCTGTTTAAATGATTATCGTAGAAAATGTTGTTGTCTGAATTTTGATTCAAATCCTCGGCTCAAGGTCAGTAACTTAATATTGATCCACGTTCCTGTTTCCTGCTCTGAGAGGTGAAGGCTCCAGTGCTGAGAGATTTGTCAGAGAGGTGAAGGTTATGGTTCAGTGCTGTGATCTGCTGACAGTGAGTGACAAGACCCCTCTCCTGTCTCCCTCAGTGTAACAGGAGCCCCGTACCTGAGCCTAGCCCTGACCCTGCGACCTCCGACCCCACCTGCCAGGTCATTCTCATGCCACCCTGACCTGCCGTGAAACCAGAGAGCGCTACAGGAGAGAGGAAGTGCGCCAGCATCAGACACTGACATCAAGGTAAACATTTTTTTCAGTCGGAAATACAGACAAAGTGTCCGAACAGGGCACGACAACACCAATTGTGTCCTTGGGCAAGACCCTGAACCCCGAATTGCCCCTCATAGAAAAAGTGCTGCACACAGATGCACAGTATGAATGTGTGAGTGTCAACAAACTGTTTGTGTGGTCATCAAGCTGCTAAATAAAAACGAGTATGAGTAGATGACCAACAGACGCACGATGATCAGGATTTTCTATTTTTGTTGTTGCTTCTAATCCAAAAACACTTGACTCAACTGATTAAAAACACGACCTCTCTGTTAGTTTCCATCTCCAAGCGAGAGAAACATGGAGGCGACCAAGGTCACCCGCCCCCCCCACCCCCCCACCCCCCCCAGTGTTCGTCAAAGCAGCTGGATAGAAACTGAATGTACCCGTCACCTTGATGCTCGCTGGAGCTGCCGAGCGAGATGGAAGATCTCCGTCCTGGAATCATCGCGGCTCCAAGGTTAGCCGCCAGTCGAATCTGTCCTTGTTTGTGCGAATGTGAAAGAGAGTACATAGCAGCCGATCAAGGCTTCTCTCCGCCGCTCGGATTCTTATTAGAAGAACCTGCACAGGGAGTTTGTTTTTTTAATCATTTTCTCTTTTTATTTGAAGGTTTATTCCTACAACTACTTTCCTAAAGTGAAACCATGTAATGGCCCCATTCAATCCTTCCCCTTAATATTCTTCTAAATCTCAATTTGAATTAAATGTAGGGAGCAGATTTCTATCCCCACACGTGCAGTAAACAACGCGACTTTATGAACAGGTTTCCTGACACCATGACTGATTCGTGGAGCTTTGTTCCCATCAGGACCCTAAACTGGGGCAGGAAGAAGAGCAGACGATCACTGATATCACTGAACTCTTATCAAAAGGTTTTTAACCTAAAGTCTCCTTCCTGTTTAATCCTGTGTCCTTCCACCGGTCAGCCCTGCTCTCCTTTCAATCCCCTGGGAGTGGGTGGAGGAACTCCTCTCCTCTTCTCTCGTTCCTCTTCTCCGCTCTCCTCTAATTCCACTCCCCTCCTCTTCTCTTCTCTCGTTCCTCTCCTCTAATCCTCTCCTCCGCTCTTCTCTCATTCCACTCCTCTCATTCTTCTCCTCTCCTCTTGTTCCTCTCCTCTTCTCTCGTTCTTCTCCTCATGCTCTTCTCTCGTTCCACTCCCCTCCTCTGTGTGGTTTCATACATGGACTTTCAGGCCTTGGTGGAGCTAAGATACTGAGTTTCCTTCTGGTCTGGTTTACTCGCGGTGCTCAAGTCCATCAATGTGGCCGTAGCAATGAGAGGAATATCATTTAATCCAATAAAAAAAATCCTTAGTGCCATAAAAAGACGTAAACCAGTGTTTAGGATGATTCTTAAAGTCAACTGTTTTTAAAGTATTTGCAGGATCATGACAATAATAAAGTTTTACTTAGTTCTAAGCGTTGAGCCTGTAAAGAGCAGAATTAACCTTGTCGTTGTTTTCTCTGTGTGTGTGTGTATGTGTGTGTGTGTCACGAGGAGTTCCTGTCCCACTGACCTCAATGGAATAAAAACGTGATATTAACATAACTGCTTTTACTCTCTCTCTCTCTTTCTCTCAGTCCATCTCTCTCCGTCTCTCTCTCTGTACCTAGTTTCCTCTGGATCGATCCCACCTTTGTTTCTCTGTAACTAATATGACACATAAAAGGAGGCTGACAATAGGAATGGTGCTAACTTCACCTGATACCGAGGCTTTACCCATGAGCCTCAGGGTGTGGGAGTGGGAGGAGGTGGAAAGGAGGAGGAAGAGGAGAGGAGGAGGAGGAGGAGGAGGAGGAGGAGGAGAAGGAGGCAATCACAGCTTATTTATCTTTTTCATGTGGCTTTCTCTCTTTTAAAAAAGGAGCTATCAGACTCCCTCTTCAGTCGTTGTCTGATTGTTATTCTCCTCAGGAAGATCTTTTGTCCGTCAAGAGGGAGAGTTTAATACTCAGACCCCTGGGGTTAATAATAGGTTTAACCTTGTAGATAAACTTGTGTGTGTATGTGAAAGTGTGCGTTTGCCTATGTGTGTGTAGAAGTGTTTGTGCGTGTCCTGCCTTCCCTCCCCTTTAAGGTGATCGTCTGTGTAATAAGTTGTTTCACAGATAAAACCATTTGTCTTTGACAGTAGCTGCGGTGCGATAAGCCGCCAAACACTCTGCGGCTGCTTGACTCTAATTGTTCTGCTCGACTCATCTCGGAACACATTAATATTATCATTAAGGTTGGATATTGTTAAGTGGGCGCCCACGCAGGCGCGCCATTAAGCAGATAGCGCTTTCTGTTCATCAAATAAATGGCTACAATAATCCTCATGTTCTAGATAACAGCTAACAACACTGCAAACACTGGCCGGTCGTATAGGAGGAAGAAAGGTGTATGATGTAAAGGACTCAACGCTCCCATCAGTCTAAAAGGTAAAGTCGGCTGCAGTAGATTTTCAAAGTAGACATCCAGGTGGAAATCCACTGTTTTGGTTTTTATTGTTTTGGTTTTGAAGCCTTGAGTTTGGCTTTTTTTCAGGTGCCATTTAGTTTTTTTGGAACCAGAAGCAACCATATTTGGAGGTGAGGGGGCGGAGCCTGACTGAGAGCTCGAGGACACTAAACGCCCACCTACAGCTGCACCCTGCACCCTGTGGGCGGTACTGGTTGTCAATCACATGGTGTGTAATACCTATAGTGCTGAACTCATGGGAATCAACATCTAACTCTGCAGGTCTCCAGAGCTTTCAGTCACTTCAACGATCTGCAGTTGTTTGACTTTCATGACTTCAGACTGAAGGAAGTAATTCCCTGTTTGCTGATTGTCAATCTCAGATACGATGATTACGTTACCTGTGACCAGAGAACCAGAGCAAATAAGTGGAAGAGAGAGACTTACTGGTGACCACGTCTCAGGAATCTGTTAGAGAGAAGTAAGCTTCTTATCGGACATGCACTGAACTCCAGGTATTCTACTGAGGTTTTCCGAGTGAGCCCACATGAGAATACAGCGAGATAATGTCCAGATGAAACTGAAAATAACTCCAAGAATACAAATATCTCAAGTTTAAAAAGTAACGTACACAAACAAAGAAGACAGGAGCTTTAGTTGAACCAAAGCCGGTGTCGAAATGTTCAATGTGTATGTACATGAAGCATAATGCTGTCGCCTTTGTGCTGCAAAGACCAACGAGGACCTCTGGTAGTGAGGACCATTCAAAATGAGATTCCACTAACAGAAAATAGTTTTGATATTCAAATTTAAGTTATGTTGCATTCACTGTTCCTTGATTAAAAGGTACAAACTGACGTGGAGTTTACAGAAGCACAAGATCTCAAATTGCTCTTGTGGCTGTTTTTAAAAGTCGACTCCTCGAGGTGGAAGGACCGCGGCTCAGTCATGGTTCCAGAAATACTTTTGGGCATTTTGTTTTTCCAAAGCTGCTGCGAGTGTGATCTCCAATCCCGCTGCTTATAAACAGACGCTCACAGACACGTCTGACAAGGAACCAAATAAAGTTTCTAGGTGTTGAACTTTCCAAGCAAAACGTTAATTAGGTGCCAAGAAATAAGTCATGGTGTTTTAAGTGTGTGTGTGTGAGCTTGTGTGTTCAGTTGACACAGAGGTGGAGCCCTGAATCCTGTCCAACAGTGATAAGACTTCTGATGACAGGGCTGCATTAACCTACCTGACACACGCACACACACACACACACACACACACACACACACACACACACGCACACACACACACACACACACACACACAGACACACACAGAGCGGGGTTAGGGAGGGACCGGGGTGTGTGAGAACACGATTTAAGGAGCCTTGGCTGTCTGTGTGTGACACTAAATCCCATTCATGGCAACAAACACACTGACAGAGTGAGATGGAGGAGGTTTATTACCGACCAACATGACATATACTGTACTGCAGGAGGAGGAGGAGGAGACTGTGAATTCACCGTGACACACTGGGCCGACAACATGTTAGCAGGAGAAGAGGAAATATGCTTGTAGCAAATTATAGTGCGATATATCTGCTGCAATACGTGTTCATGTTTCATAACATTAGTGTAAAACTACCATAAATGACAGGAATGATCTATGGGGAAATTTTATTTTAAATGTGCTCTGACTTTTTATTTGAGTCCATGTCCATCCACTTACATGGAGGTGGTGGATCTAATGACCTGTACTGTAACCAGTCACTTAAGACGCTTTGTCTTCACTTTCGACTTTTAAGGTTTTAGATAAATCACTGTGTGAATGTAAAATCATTAGTCTTTCAACTAAATATATTTAATGTGCCTCATGTCACCTTGTAAAACAGAAAGAGTCAAAAGAGAAGAACGAGAGGTTGAGAGCGACGAGCAGTGAAAAAGAGGAAGAAGGGCGGAGCATGAGATGATGAGATGATGAGATATGCCTGATTCGGAGCTTCATTCTACATATGGTGCAGTAATGAAAACAAACCTCTCCCTCCAAACCACAACCACACGCCTCAGGGTGCCCTCATGTCTGTTTACTGTGTGTGTGTGTGTGTGTGTGTGTGTGTGTGTGTGTGTGTGTGTGTGGTGTGTATGTGTGGGTGTGGACGACCCATCACCTGTCTGTTGTCTCCTCAGTCTGCCAGTGTGACAAAGCAAAAACCTTTGAAGCACTTTTTACATCTGTTTTATTTCCTTTGTTTTAATGTTACAATATAGGTTTTAATTTAATAAAAAAAAATGCTTATACACCTTTAATGTATGCTAATGATATTGTATGAGTGACAGAAATGAACATAGACACAATCTGGGAATTTAAGGCTATTTGTGATAAACGTCATGAGTCAAGAACACATTTTTAAACACACTTATTGTAAAACTTTCACACATTACCTTTATAAAATGGTTTATATATATATATATACAGCGAGTCCGACAGTGAGTCAGACAGACAGACAGACAGACAGACAGACAGAAAGACAGACAGACAGCTGTAAGAGACGACAGTTGTCAGGCCAGAACCAGAAAACGTCCTTGTGCATAATTCAGGTGTAACGGTCGGCCCTGTCGTCAGGAACACTAACATCAAGGGGTAACATCATCAGCTGTAACTGTCATGTGTAACACTATCACCCTGTCAGTCTTTGATCATGTACTACACAACCATCTGCTCTCAACACGCATGTTGTTAAATCATCTCTTTATGACGTGGTCCTGTGCAGAAAATCATCTTATGGGTTCAACTCATTCAGCCGACAACAATAAAACATCTGTAAACAACTAGGAAACTGTTGCATGGTTATGTATTGTTTTTTCTCATGTATGCCTCCGTCCCCTCCCAAGACAACAACACTTTCTTCCATTGTACAAAAATGAGGCTAAAATATCCAGATAAACTTGAGTTGTAGTTTTCTGTCTGAACCTGAGCCTGATGTTTGATTCTCAAATAACAAAATAAAACCAAACTTATTGGGGAAATAACCACTTGAACAAACATCAGAAATTAGTTTGGTCCATGTCCCATTCACTAACATGGAGGAGGCAGTTTTCTTCACGCCGATCTCTGAAAAGCGTTTTCCCTCTGAATAAAATTAAGAAGATTCTAACACAGCCTGAAATGTGAAAACATCTCTGGAGAAAAGTCACAAAAACTCAGAGAAAGAAGAAACAGATTCCTCTGATTTTAAATTAAAAGGATACTGAAGAGAGAAATGAAGGTAGAAATACAAGTGGCTGCACGAAGAGTTTCATGCGGACAAGTTTTCTTTCAGCTCATGTTTTGTGTGCAGCAGAAAAAATGATTCTCAGGCAATAGAAAAATCTGCAGTTTCTTCAACTTTGTCCATCACATCTATGGTTCAATGTAAATTCAATAATTTATTCACCCTGATCAGAAAAAAACAACATATTTTCACTTTACTTTCAAAAGGTTTAAAACTAGTTTGGTTTAGTTTATGTGTCATTATGAGAATCAGATCACATGAAGGTCAAGGAAAGCCCAGTGCATTGTGGGTTCGATAAAGGATTCACGCTTCAAGGTAGTTAACCGAAGAAAGTGTATTTTTCAATTGAAGCATGTCTTGAAGAATGCAGAGAGAACTGAAGGAGGGATGGAAGGACGGAGAGAGTAGGTGATGAGAGGAGGAGAGGAGAGGAGAGGAGAGAGATAGAGATGAAGAACGAGAGAAAAGAAGGAGTGGTAGAAAGTAGAGAAGGGTAAAGAGAGTAGAGAGGGAGGCCATCCCTCATGTGTCAGACAGAACTCTGTGACCACCAGAGACTTCCCCTGAGACACACACACACACACACACACACACGCACACACACACACACACACACACACACACACACACACACACACACACACACACACAGGGAGGGTACCATGGGCTATAGGCTGAGGGCAGCCTGTCTACCTGCCTGGCACACGGACATCTGAAACTGCTTCAAAGCCGAGCTGACCCCCCCCCCCCCAACACACACGCACACAGGCCTCAGGCGAGTATCGCTGTTCCCTCTGTGAAAAAGTCAGACTGTCACTGGATGTCACTGAGACCTGAAAGAAACGAGGTTTATTCACATAGGGATCCCAGTTAACACGTTTCACGTCCCATCTCCTGTCATCGAACCTGCTTCCTCTTACACTCGAGTACGTAGAAATCATTCTGTTTCCACCTTTTCCTGCAGCCAAGATCTCATGAACGCGACAATATAAGTAGAAAGTGATTCTTTAAATTCAAGTGAACCAATAAAAGGAAACTGACTGAGTTTGTTTCAGGTTTTTTCTACTGTTCACTGTTACAAACACCACAGAAAACAGGGTTTGTAGTTTTCTAAAAAGCTGCATCGAGGTCAGTGACATGTTTTTGGCGTTGGTTACTTTTTTAAATCTTTGCTGTCTTTTCACTTTCCCTTCACGGTAAAAAAACCCCAATAAAAACGTTATTTGATGCCCCGCCCACTCAGCTGTCAAGTTACCATCATGTGATGCTGATCTGACCCCTGCATGAGGCGCATCACTGGGTGATTCTGCTCCTCTGATGTTTACTAATCACTTACTGTACACGTAGAACTGATCCCTGAATTCTTATTTATGTTCCTTCGCTTCTTCTGGAACAATGAAGTTAAAACACTTTGTTGCGTCTTAATCTGCAGGAAGAACTTCTCTCTCGTCTACTTGTGTGCGTCTACTCGTCTCAGGCGCTCTTCACACAAACTGACGACCACATTTATTTAGTTATTGATCGACGGAGTCGGATCTTGAATCCGCATCGTTCTGGCTGTGCGCGTCATGTGACATCTCGTGTTGTGTGTGGCATTTGAACTGCGTGTGCTCTTAATGTTGGACTCTTGTTCGATATGTTTAAATGCGTGTCTCATAGATTCTAGAGCGGATCAAACTAACACAGAGTAAGCGTCTGAAGTGTTCAGGTCCTGATAACTTCTGATTAGTGATGGTGTTTTTTTATTAAAGTGACGCAGGACAGCGGGGGAGTGAGGAGGGAGGACAAGCGGCATGGTGACACGGGACGCAACGTATAGCGGAAACCCGAAGAAGAAAAACCTTCAGGCAACAATGAAGAACTAAAAAACTATTTCAAGAATCATAAAAGGTCATAAAGGACTTTTTTAAACTATTCCTGAAACAAATGGTAAAGTGTGAAAATACTGATCAATTGCTAATGATTTTTGATAATATGTCAGATCCTGTTACAGCAATATGACAGCCGACTTCTATTGAGTGTCCTCTTCTAATAAAACAAAAAAATGCAAATTATACACTTTGTGATTCTGATGTGTTTCACATAAATGAATGAAATGTGCTTTGTTGCTGCTGTTGTATCAACAGCAACCATAAAGATAAAGAAGACGATAAAAACGCAGCAGCACTGAACTTTCTCTGATTGACAGGAGAACATCGGGAGGTGCAGCTGACTAGAAACGTCACCTTGTTAACTTTGCGCCAAAAACAACATCAAAAAACACAGAGGAAGTCGTAGATTAACATTTTAATTTGTTGCTCTTTGTTAGATAATCTGTCAATTACAGGAAATATTTCTCTCCCTCCGAGTTGTTCTTCCTCTGGCTTTGTTCTCACTCCTTCTTTGATGTTAATTTGACAAGTAGGATTACAGCGAAATGTACTTCCCACCGCTCATCTTAATGAAGCAGCCTCCTTACAGCGGAAACACAATCTATATTTGGTGTCTGAAAAGGGGATGTGCTGCGTTTGTGTCGTTTATTATATAGGACGAGAGGCTGTCAGAGCGCCAGAGAGACAGACAGCGGCAGAATACGTGGTAACAGTGCCCTGTAATAATAGTTGTAATTGAGTTAATCCAACTGGAGCTATAGAGACTGTTATGATTTATAAAACACGGATTATAAAACACGCCGACGTTAACTGATCCCTGGTATCCATAGCAACATGTTCCTATAGGGACGTGGGAGAGAATACGGCTGCTTGCACGCGGCCAAATGTATGGAGACACCTATTTATTTAACTAACTCCAAACACCATAAAAATGTAATTTATAATAGTTTAAGAGAAATCATCGTTTGGTTTTAAATATCTACTGTGTCAAGGTCAGGAAATTGTGCGTTTCATGGTTAAATCTGCAGATAAAGATGGACGACACGTCTCCACTTCCTCCCACTGTCCAGATATGATGCCAAAATATACCACAACAAGCACCAGCAGTACAATATGAGGTAGAACAATAGTAAACAGGGTGTTTAGCATGAAACAGTTAACTCCATCCAGCGCTCTCTCTCTCTCTCTCTCTACCTGCTGTGATCTATGTCTCTCTGCCTCGGGGGAAACACAATCATCAGTCAGTGGATCCACCCATCCGTCCCTCCGCCGTGCCCAGGGGGGCCCCCGAGCCACTCCTAACCCCAGAACACTGCACCCTCCCCGGGACTGAAACCTGGCCGTGCGCCCCCCCCCCTCCCTCTCCCCTCCCTGGAGCCTCCACGGAGCCGCTGGCTTTGACTCGTCTTACAGGGCGTCGATTCAGCCTGAAATCAAACCCTGGTGAGAGAACACAGGCCTGGATGGACGGACAGACGTGCACACAGACCGACAGGTATGGACGGATATATGGATGGAAGGACAGTGACGTGGATACGCCGAGGGGAGGATGAACAGTCGCATCCAGGGCAGGTTGAAGGAGACACAGGAGACGTCCACAGGGACAAGTGGAGATGAATAGAGGCTGGAAGTGTGTCATTTTCCTGTGGGAGGTTTGGGAAGACAAGCCGGGGAAGGTGCAGCTCGGCCGAACTTGATCAAGTCTCATGCTCCGACTGTTTCTAGTTTTTTAACCAAAAACACTGAAATCTGTCATGAAACGGAGCTGTGGGAAGGAGAGAGAGGGGAACAGGAGACTCCTCTATTTACCAGCTGGTGTTTTAGTGACGCACACACACACACACACACACACAGAGAGAGAGACAGAGAGAGAGAGAGAGAGAGAAAGCAATTCCATGGTAAGGCCAAGTAAACTTCTGGACCGGTTACTACATGACATGCATCCGTCACCCGTGTTCAAACACACATGCTACATGCAAAGTCGCACATCAAACTGGTTATGACCTCGTATTATTATATTATATTTTACCTGAGATCTTACATGAGATCCTGAAACGTGTCTGGTCAAGGTTCTATGAGGCAGAGGAACTCGCCTTCTTCGAAATACGACGAGATTCAAGAGCTTTAGGTGCTTTTGGTCGTGACCCTCGTGCTCTACCAGGGCGCTACATTTTCTGGTCGTTGTAGGTCCCTTAAGGTCTGTGTTCTTCATGATCTACCCTCATTTTTCCAAGACTACTCTATAATTCTGTACCCTTCGCTTCTCTTCTCTATCTCTTCCCTCTCCTCTCTACATTTCAAGCATTCTTCCAGAAGTTAACATGGAGGAAAAATAAACTTTGAAGCTCTGCAAGCTCCAGGCACGAAGGGAAATGAGAGTGTGGGGAACACAGCAAGAAATGCAGGTAGATGAAGAGGAAGTGAGGAAGAGCCACCCAACGTTTCCATCCAGCTATCAAGTGAATTTTACGCAAAGTTTTGAAAAGTCCCAGGAAGTAAAATGGGAATTAGGTACGGTGCCATCAGTCGAAGGTGAAGTTGATGTGAATGAAAGGAAGACAGAGAACAGAAAGCAGATTTGGAGATGACAGAATGAATGTTTTTCTTCTTCTCAGCCAAGGACAAAACGACTTGTTTGTCTGTGTGCGTCGCTTCAGCTGAAATCTTCCAGCTCCGTCTGCAGTATTGGATTTCCTGACATTAGCAGGCTCCTGTCGCGGCTCCTCGGCTGCTTCTCTTTGAAGCCTCAGCCGTGCTGCTCCGGCTCATTTGGTAACAGGTTGGGAATGGGCCGCTGGCGAAAAATGAGACCCCAGTCGCCTTGGAAACAGGTCCCCCACTCACCTTCGCAACGTCTTTTGGAGGGAATGTACAGTGACATTTAGCCGGTTTCTCCCTGCAGAGCGGATGACACACGGAGGGTTAACAGATAAACACTGGTAAACTAGAATAAGCAGAGAGAGAAACTCTGCTGAGTATGTGTCAGAGCTCTAATGATGTCGTCTGGTGACTGCAGCCAAAAGGTCTGTGTGTGTACTTTGTGTGTGTACTTGGTTGTAAATGCCACAACAAAAAAGCTCTCTCCCACTTTACACTTAATAAGTTGCCGAGTTTATACATCAAATTAATTTAAAGAAGGTTTTATTGCAAAAAGAGAAAGAGTGAAAGCAGCTCCTGCCTCGAAGCTGGAAGGTCAACACAGTATTCAGTTACTCTCCTCAAGAGGAACGTTCACAATCAGGCCTCAGGCTGGATTTGGGTCCTGACCTGAAGTTTAAGAGACGCAGTTTTGGACAATATGATTCAGTGTAATGAGTTTGTCCTCACAGTGATACGTGGTCATTACTGTGTCATGGCAGCGACTTAAAAGAGCCTGAATGAGTTTAACGAAAGGGGTTCAAGTGTTGATTACCAAAGAAATAACTTACCAGCTGTATTATCTTCATAATTCAATTGAATCATAATTGAAATTTTACAAATACATCTTGGTTTGGATGTTTCAAAATTCAATAATTCAAAATAACTGGTTAGCCGGATTTAAAAGAATTCCCTTGAGGTGTTCCTGAGATATCACAGTCACAAGGCAGCACGTGTCTTTAGAGGTCACAGTAACCTTGACCTTTGACCACCAAATTCTAATCAGTTCATCTTTGAGTCCGGGTGAATGTTTTCACCAAATTCAAGAAATTCCGTCAAGCCATTCTTGAGATGTTGCCTTCACGAGAATTGGATTGACGGACGTATTTACGTACCTGAAAACATAATGTCCCCGAAAACAATATGCGTCCGGCCACAGAGGCATAAAAAAAGGTTTTTGACACACATCTTTTTTGTTCTGGTTGGTGCTGGTTCTGCACAACAGTACTGATGCTTCTGCACCTCTCAGCCCAGAGCAGCTGGTATCACAGTCATTTGTACTCCACGACTTTGTCCTTCAGTGCTTTGGGTGACATGAAGTTCTCGTGCAGTCTAAGCGGTTCATTCTAACCACATCTAATTATCAGCCGGCTGAGTGATTCACAAACTGAACGCAGGTCGTGAGAATAATCAGAAACATTTTTTAAAATTTTTTATAGCAAACAGCTTCTCCCAGGTGTAATCAAGCTGAGAGCAACCTGGTGCATTTAGAGTAGTTTACATTTCAGTCTATATGCTCCCACTGTCTCCCTCTCTCTCTTCATGTATATGTCTTTATCATCCCTCGCCTTTTCCTCCTTTTCACTTGTTTTCCCTCGTCCATGTGCACCTCCAGAGTCTCTCTCTCCGTCTCCCTCTCTGCTGATTAAGAACACAACCTGTTGTTGTCGCCACTCTTTCTTGATTACCTGCTGCTGCCCTTTTTTTTATCCCTTCATCTTCTCCTCCTCCTCCTCCTCCTCCTCATCTCCATCTCTTTTTGGCCTCGCTGCTCGCTCAACCACACAGTGCGTGTCTGTGTGTGTTGTTGTTTGTTTGTGTGTGTGTGTGTGTGTGTGTGTGTGTGTGTGTGTGTGGCGATGCATGGCGGCCTAACGAGTTTGATAGCTGTCACCTGATATCGGTGATGAGGGCTGCAGGAGTAGCGAGAGGAGCAGGAGCGAGAGGAGAGTTAGGTTTCTTTGCTGTAATTAGTTTCCCCAGCCTCTAATTATACCAGACGGAATTACAAGCCTGATTGACTGTCATTTAAGCATTTTAATTCGTGGAATTACCCTTTTTCTTTCTCAAAAAAAGATGGAGAGTAGTTGTTTTGACAGGCGGGCGTGTTGGGATGGAATTGGTGGAGCGGTGCGGACCATACCCACACACACTGGCAGTGCTGACGGAAGGTAAACACACTTTTTCGGAGTAAAACAATGCAACATACTGAGGTAGATGGAGTTAAAATGAATATCCTGCACAGGTAAACACACTGAGAGTAGATTCAGGACAGTTCAAGGCCTAATTCCTGGTGGAATGTCTTAAACAAATAAACTTCAAGATACATTGATAGGGAAAAGAGAAATACCCAGTTTTAGATGCTGCATCCTCTCTCTCCTCTTAACCCTGGAAGCTGTGATGTTTTAACCCTCATCTTTAATTCACTAGGACCAAACAGCCTGAACTCACAGCAGATCATCGAAGCCGAGAGTCTATGGTTTATTGATGTACAATTAGTAGTTTTTGATATTTAGAACGATACTCAAACAGTTGTGTGTTTAGATCTCAGCTGATCTGTTGAACATTTCTTTTATGATTCTGCATTTTAAAGGCCACAGAATTTTATTTAATATAAATTGAATCATGTTGTATACAGCTCATTTCAGGGGGTGTAACCGGTGTCATTACGTCCTAAAAAATGTACTTAAATTTGACTTAGAGTCTTTAATTTCTCTCATCATCACCAGTAGTTGTAAATGAAAGTTTCACATCGTACTGTAAATAATCTACACATAGGATAGGACGTATGTACACACTCTAAACATGTTGACTTTGTATTGTAGTAATTTCATTGACTTTTGGATTTGTTTGTAACTTTCTTTTGTAAAAATCTGGTCACACTCCGACCATCACAAGCTCCTGACAGCCCAGTGAACGTCTTGGTCTAAAAGGTCAAAGGTTTCCATGAGTCACGTCATGTGATTATACCTTCTACATCACTGCATCTGCAAACACACACACACACACACACACACACACAGTGTAATCCAATCCCCTTCCTCATATCAGGTGTGATACCCGTCAACACACTGAAGTGATAAGCGAGTCAACACCCTGTTCCTCTGCCTGTGTTTCCACACTGAACAGTCAGACCACGTCCTGCGACCACAAGGAAAACTGTATAAACACATGAAAAGTCATTTCAAGATTATTCCAGATACTTTATGTTTGTCAATTGAATTTGGCAGCACTTTGATCTCGAGTTGAACGATATAATGTTGCTTTTATTTATCATTTGTCTTGTTTTTCCTGACGTTCAAACACAACCAACCTCTCGAAGACGAGCGTGTGTGTTTTGCGTTGCAGCTCATGGTGCTGTAGTGACCTGAGAACTCCCTGATCTCATTAATAATCCGGCTGACTGAACTGAGCCCGCTCCATGGAGCTCTCACCCCCTTCCCCTCTTATCGTCTTTTGTTTCTGGCTCTTTCGTCTTCTGCTTTTCTTTTGTTCCTGCTTCTTCTGCTCTACTTCGTCCCTCTTCTTCCTCACCATCCCATCTTTCCGTCTCTGCCTCGCCGTGCATTTTCTTGCTCTCTCTCTCCCTCTGTCCCCTATATCTCTCGGTCTGTCCCTCGTTCACTCTCCCTGCAGGCTTCTGCCTCTGATAGAGCAGCTGCCCCTCAACCGATTAACTCTGCAATCCCTTAATAACAATCTCATTCCCTCTATCCCTCCCTCCCTCTGTCTCTCTCTCTGAAGCCCTCCCAGTTCATTTGACCACTTTATTTCAACCTCCCATTCATGGGGCTCAGATCACACAAGGGGCTGTAATGACAGCACATTTATTAATTAATTGCATGTGTAATTGCTAAAATTAAGTTTTGGAAACTTGGTAATGATGTGAGGAATTACAGGGATGGAAGGAGGGGACGAGCTTTGAAGACAAGCCCCCTCAAGTTCTTTTGGGGCTGGAGGATGTGGGGGAGGCATGGATGGATGGATAGAAAGGGAGAGATAGAAAAAAGAAGAAGAGAGGAGGGGCGGGAGGGGTGGGAGAGGAGTAATCCAGGAGGAGAGCCGCGCTGTAGGGTTGATCAGAGTCGGGAGTTTTGTCTCTGGGCTAATCTTCTCTTCTGAAGCGGTGTCATGGCCGTCACTCCGCTCTTCCCGTCAGTCCATTGGTCCGTCAGTCGCGCGGCTGCAAATTCCCCCATTGATTCAGACCGGGCCACTTTAATTAACTTCGTCCCTGAGATAATGGCTAGCTCAGAGGAATCTGCTCGCCGCGGAAAAACTCTGAGAAAAACTTTTCCCCGCGTCTCCAGAATGGCTTCAGCTGTGGCGTAATTTATTTCTTTTTATTGTCCAGACTTTGTCCGAAAAATGAGATTTGAACATGAAAAGTGAATTGTTTATTGTCTGGGGTATTCTGGAGCAGATGTGGGTTCTGGGTCTCTCTGTGCTGAGACGATAGGAACAGACTCCATTATGTGTTGAGTGTGTAATTTCACTGGATGGATGCTTGGATGGGAAAACGTCCTTGGAGGGATAAATGGTTTATCAGACATGTGAACTGTCGAGAAGGAGAGCGAGAGAGAGAGAGAGAGAGAGAGAGAGAGAGAGAGAGAGGAGGAGGAGGAGAGGAAAAAGGGAAAGTGGAAGAAGAGAGGTGTCTTTAGGAGAGTTTCTATTCAGACATATATTCTTCATACCTCTGAAAGTAGTAAATTTGAGGAAAACAAAGTATGTACACACACACGTGGACGTTCATACATTTTCTTTGATTAAAAACTTTCACTCATTCAATGCAGTTAATCCGGAAAATACGGATTCGGTAACAAAACAAAAGCTACTCACTTGTTGTATGAAGTCACTTAAATCTTACAGTGCATGTTAATACTATTAAAAACATGTTAATTCTGTATTTGTCAGTGGCAGCAGCAAAATAATCCGAAACAAAAATCTAAATTTATGTTTCTGTGCAGTGTGAAATAACTTAAACATTTCTAAACTTGTTTAAATACTGATACTGATAATACTGATCTGGGACCAAACTGAGCCATGGTTCAGTGTGAACACTTTTGTTTTGGTTAGTTCGGACTATCAGATCATTTGCAGGAAGTTGAGACAGCATTAAAACAATAGAAGAAGAAAAAGAAGCAGCCTTACTGGTCTCTCCAGACATGAAGTTGGTTCGTAGGATTGCTGCAATCCTGGCAGTAATACCATACTGACAATGCAATGGCAATAAATGAATCAAATTAACCAGTTCATTCATTATCTCTATTGAAAAGCAAAGAATCCTACTGATCCAACTGACAACACAATGGTGTCAGACACACTAGCCCGTCTACAAACCAATCAATGTCAACGCAGGTGATGACGACAGGACGTATGTACATCGTTCAAAATTCTTTAGTGTGCTGTGAAACCAAAACTAACCAGATCAGATGTAAACAACGTGAACCTTGTTTTGGTCTTTCAGGTGTGAAAACGGTTTTATTCCAGAGGTGCACTCAGGTCCCTAGTGAATAAAATCTGTATTTATCTGACTAACTTGTTGCACATTTGTTGCTGACATCGTCCAGCCGTCCAGGATGTGACCTTTGACACAGACAGGTCTGAACGAGGTTAATGACGGCCGCTCAGTGTCGTTTTACCAGTGAGAGCGGGTCTGAAAGGTCTGCGAGCCCGAAAGGCCAGCGAACATCTCCTCATCTCCTCTACCTGTCTGCTCCCACTGAGAGGCACAAAGAGGGGGCAGCTAATCCGTGTTGGTGTGGAGGGAGGAGGGGGTTGGAGGGGGAGGAGGGGGAGGTGAACCCAGCCAGCCAGCCAGCCACTCCGATGTGAGGGCTTGTGATAGCAGAGACACTTGATCACATTTATCTGCAGTTTACACCTTCCTGTCTTGATCTCTGAGCTATACAGGGGATCGCCTTTCCTGCTCAAAGAAAGAAAGCAAGCAAGCAGGCCAGGGTTTGAGGTGGAGGGCTGGTGGAGGGGTGGATGGATGGAGGGAGAGAAAAGAGGCCAGGGCCCTCCGTGTGAATGCTGGTTGGGGTTGTAAAGCGAGCTGGGCGATGACAGCTAAATGCGCTAATTTTCTACTGGGACTGGGGCTTTGTCTCTCAGGGAGGGCTCGGCCACGGAGCTGTGACATCGGAGGATCTGCTCCTAAGATCTTAATGATGCAGAAGCAGAAGTTTGGTGGAAAAGTTTGACAAACGTTCGTTGTCTAGTTTTGAAGCCACCGACAAATTATATGTATCACATAAGTAGCGCAGATTTGATTTGTATCTCCACACAAAAGGTAAAAGCAGTTGTTGGTTTTGAAGTGGAGCAACATGGACGAGTCTCTTTGGGTCTGTTAAAATCTTTCAAGTGATTCCAGACAACAAACCTAGACTCCCACAACCAGCTCATTAGCTTTTTGGCTTTTGAAGCACGGACTGAAAGTTATTATTGGAGAAAATTATTTGAAATTACTTCGATACCTGCTCTACATGATGAGAGTTCATTTACTCTGTTTTATCCTCATTATAACAACCTTGTTGAAGTCAGTCGTATTAACTTGGCTGAACTGGTTTCAGTCTGAGCTTATAAAAAAGTTCACGAACAAAATATTAACGCTGGATTATCAAAAGAAAACACCAACAATTTGCAGAGGGAAATATGTCCAAATAAGTCCAAAGTTGCCCATTGGTTCAAGGCCTCAGATTTAATGTCTTGAAACTGAAATATATACTTTCAACATCCTGTCTCAGATGATTTGTACATTTTACATCGAAGAAATCATTGTATGCAGAATTGCTGGATGTTTGTGTGTAGAAAGATCAAATTTGACAGAGTTGGTGTTGATCAGAATCTGTTGTGAACCAATTCTTTTGATTTACTGACAGTGAAAAGTCGAACCTGACCACAAATGATCATTAAGCATTATAAGCTTCAGCTTTCAACATGACTGTGAAACTATCACGATAAATGCATCACAGGCAACGAGACATAAAGACAGGTCCTTTAAACATTTTGTGTTGGTCACTGCTGATGTTCTGTTCAGTGATTACTTCTCATTCTCTGGTTGTTTCTCCACAGTTTCTGATGTGTGACATTCACTATTACAGCCTCTGATATAGAGAATCTAACCCTGGGAAGATACTGAAGAAATATGGGGAAGTTGATTCCAAAAAACCCAGAACTGACCCAGGTTATATTGTTGTTGTTAGTTTTTTGATTGGATGGTTGGTATTATGCAACATCCACACTTGTTTAATGTCAAGATCCTCCTCATGGTTATATTTAGTTTTTGCATTTGTGTTCGCCAACATGCATTAATATTAGAACCTTATATTTTAAAGAATAAACAATGTAGTAAAGTTGGGTATTTATGTTTGCATTTTACAAAAAAAATGATGTTTTCCTTATTTAAGTTCTACAGACCATATCTGGTTGTATTTGTGTTTTCTTTTAATCATTTTTATTCATAGTTTATTGATAAAGAAGTTTATGGTAAAAAATAAAATACCACGCCTAAATTACATTTCTTTGTCATAAGGGTTTGATAAAAACATCTTGGAAATCATTACCAATTTGCCATATGTCAGAGTTACAGTGGAAGGCTACATACAGCAGCTACTGATGTTCTGCACTGTGATGAGTTTAATGTATAACATTGTAGTGAGGTGATTAGGGAGAGGACATTTAAAGCGAAAGAATGGGACACACACACACACACACACACACACACACACATCCCATCATGAAAGCTCTACAATGTAAAGGAGCAATAAGCAGTGATAATCCCTCAGGATTCTTCATGGGAACAGTCTCCTGTTGTTTAGTTGTAATTATCCTTTAATATGGACTCTGATGTCGGCTCTGCTTTCTTTTACGCTGTCTCACACACACACGCATACAGTACAGTACACACACACTGTTTCTATCTGCCGTGCACACACACACACTCTGTGCATCATTACACTCACTGTATTGCCTTACACAGGTAGAAACCTGACGACTGCGTTAAGCTGTTTAAGACTCTTTTAGCTTCATTAAGACGGACAGACAGGGCTCAGTCAGACAAAGTCGCTTTCAGACAGAGTAGCCGCAGTCCGCAGCGTTCAGTCATGGATAATTTAACACAGACCAAATGTCAAGTGATTTTCAACTTTTACTTTGATTCTGTCTCGGTCTTTTCCTCCTCTGATACTCCTACTGTTCCATTCTCTTCTCTCCCACTGCCCTCTCTTCTACAGTCGTAATACAAATGTGCTGACTGAGACATGTGTCTGTTGTCTGGCAGCCAATGTCAATCATCCCGCCTGTTTGTGGAAATCACACCTGAGCCAAAAAGCGCTCTGCAAGTGGTTTCACATGTCTCCATTACGCCCGGGGATAGACGGATTCGACTTCAGAGCCGCGGCAGAGTGGCATCAGAAATTAAAAGTGAGGGAAATGATCTGACAGGAAAAACTCCTTGTGACAAGACAGGAGTGTGGTGTTTTCTGCTTTAATGTGGTTTTCACAAGATGAAAGCAGCGAGGAGTCATCTTAAAATGAGGATTTTATGATGCCAGCAAAAAAAAAAAATTCCCTGTATTGCTCAAGTTAGGATCCTTCTGTGGCGTCATGCTACTCATCCTCATATTCACTTATTCTGTCCTCAGCCTCACATGTCCTCTACATCACATTCTGAGACCGGGACATTTTCCAGGGTGATCCGGACGATAGATTAGATTCTAAACTTGGTTCTGCTTTGACATTATACACACATGAACTTTCAAAAGCTGAACTCTAGACTCTATATGTGAATATGTGTGTATCTGGCAAGTGTGTGTGGAGAATGTGTCCATGTTGTTATAACTATACATGCTCTGGGTGTGTGCATATCTTGTGACATAAACATCTGCAGACTGTGATTTAAAAACACCGTCCTGTGACTGGAGAGATGATGTATCAACAGGAAAACGCCTATTTCAGATTTACTACATTACTGCGATTATAACTATGTACTTACGCTGCTCTCTGTTTCAATAAAGGCTTCACAAACTGTTTCTTTAGCTACTACAAAAAGAAAAAAGAAAAATTCTACTCCTGCAGGACTGGCTCAATCACAGCTCTGTTGTGACAGTGGCCGGCCACCAGGGGGCACTGCAACTTCATGGCCCTACAATGAAGCAAGCGAGCGACGCCTACGGAGAGAGTGTTGTGAAGAGTTTGTGACGGAGAGAAAGACAGAAAAAAGAAGTTGAGGAAGGTAGAAATGTTGACGGGATAAAATGGTGAAAAGTGAGGAAACTGAGAGAGTGAGCGACAGGAGGAGGAGGTGAAGGGACTGAGAGATCTCTGAGTTTGTGAAGTTGATCAGACGGGTCCGGGACAAAGACGGCACTCTCTCCTGATCCTAAACTCTAAGTCGGACTAAAGCTTTCTTTGCTTCATGTCTGCGGCGTGGCCTCAATCCTAGTTTTAACCTTTAGGGTAACAATAACGACGCCACCATAAAAAAGTTACGGAACGAGAGATGGATTTTTGTCTCAAAACGGAACAAAATATCTGTTTCTATCAGTTATGTTTCGATTGGTTGAAATGTTGATTAAAAAATGGTTTTACATGGACAACCTGAAGGTGTAATAATAAATATCAGCCCACTCCAGTCTGCTCTGGTCGTGACTTGGACTTGACCCTCTAGTTGCAGTCTCAGCTCGGACTTGACTGACCTGACATTCCCTCATTCAGGCGTCTAAACTGCCCACGGCAGCAACAATGAGCCACAATGGGTGAAAGTGGACAATAACCTGAAAAAGCTGGAACACTGACGTTACGAGCGACAGTGTGTGAGAGTCAAAGGGTCAGAGCCACGGACAACGAGGCTCAACACTTTGCTGCAGGACAAGAATGAGTTTGACAAGTGGAGAGGAGGCAGTGGAAGTTAGAAGAAGTTAGAAAAGTAATTTAAAAAGAGGGGAAAGAGAGAAACAACACGGAGGTCAGGATGTTGAATATCAAAGATCTATGGAACATGTCAGAGGTTATATGACGAGGATTGTGATCTCAATTTCGAGTTGATGAAGTTGTTTTTTCCATGATCACATTCAAATATATTCACATAAATGGTTGAGCTGGCAGACTCCACTAATTCTAAAAGTAAAGTTTAGTTTATGAGACGATTTTTATATTTTCTCTGTTTAAAAGTTGTGTCATGGGAAATTCTTCAACTTCTAGACTTGAATTTTATATTATATATTTGTGAGTCCTCTAACTTCATACAAATCCTTCACTACAACAAATGTCTGTCCCTTTAAACTTTGTGAAACTTCATAAAAAATACCTGGTGAATAATATGTTTAGAGTTATCAAAAAGTTATTTAACTGCGACGTGTTCCATCGTTGATTTACAAACCAGAATAACAGTACAGGTTATTTTCTAAATATGGGTTCTTCTTCACAATATTGTGATAATGTAGCACAGACGATGAGAAGAAAAGGAAGGAGAAGGAGAGAGTAAGAAGAGGAAGGAAAGAACAAAGAGACACAAAGAGGAACATAGAGTGAGAGTGAGAGAGAGAGAGAGAGAGAGAGAGAGAGAGAGAGAGAGAGAGAGAGAGAGAGAGTCAAAGGCCTGAAAGTGTTTCCTGAGTGTGTGTTTGTGTGTGTGTGTGTGTGTGTGTGTGACCGTCCAGGGGTCCTAGAAGTGGGAAACAAACATCTGTGACTGCAGTGATGTCATTAGAACGGTGGCAAGAGAGGAGCAATTAACCATCAAACGCACACACACACACACACACACACACACACACACACACACACACACACACACACACACACACACACTGGAGTGCAGTGTGGGACAAAACAGAGCTGTAAAAACAGGGCCAGCTTGCGGCCAGTCAGTCCGTTACCCATAATGCCTTGGGTCTGGATGGTTGTCACTAGGTTCCGGTCGGCGTGGCAACAAAGCTTATTAATCTGCTGATGGAGGGCCAGCTGCAGAGGTGGCAGACACACACACACACACACTTGGACACACACACACACACATTAGTGCATGTGCAAACATGCAACAGCACACATTCGCAGACACACACACATCTGAAATAAACACAAGTGACTATTTGTTGGGGCTCAGTTTTAGCGCTGCACACACGCACACACACACACAACTTCTCTGACACGCACACACACACATTCTTGCGCTCTTGCTCACCTCTGCATCACTGTTGGTTTTGAGTCAAACCTCTGAAGGTCAACACTCAGTGACACTTAATCATTTCTCTGCACACACTATCACAACACGCATCACTCACCTTTTTTATGGCTCAACATTTCTGATTGGTTTTACAAATACGCAGTGAGAGAAAGAGAGTGAGACTTAAAGAGCGTGTGTGTGTGTGTGTGTGTGTTTGTGTGTTTGCGGTGTGTGTTTCTTAGTTTTCCTCCAACTTTAATGCTGTTCCCCCAGCATATCCTTGCTGGTTGCCTAGAGACAGGGATTTGAGCGAGGCCCCTTGGTTCATTCCCACACAGTCCTCTGGTGTGTGGTGTGTGTGTGTGTGTGTGTGTGTGTGTGTGTGTGTGTGTGTGTGTGTGTGTGTGTGTGTGTGTGTGTGTGTGTGTGTGTGTGTGCACGCACGTTGAAAGGATATTTCTCTCCTTTGCCTTTTGATTCATTCTCAGTGTGAAGCCGCTCCCTGTGGAGACAGTATGGGTGGGCAGAGAGGAGGAGAGGTGGAGGAGAAGAGGAGGAGAAGGAGAGAGGAGAGCAGAGGAGATGGAGGGAGAGTGAAGGATGATTAAAAGAGTGGAAGAAGCGGCGGAGGGAAAAAAGGAGAGGAGCTGGGCTGTAAAAAACGATGGAAGGAGGAAAGGAGGAGGGAAGGAGAGTTGTTGGTCACACATCAAGGCCTGGAAACAAAGAAGCCAAGAACTCTCCCTCCTCTCCTTCCTCCATCCCTCCATCCCTGACAAACACAAGTTTCTCTTCTCACAGGAAGCGAGGGAGTCCAGAGGGAGAGAGAGGAAGGTGGAGGGGGGGGACAACATTTGTTTTCTTTCTATCTCGTCTAATCATCACGGTGTGAACACAACAACAATATTTACTGCCACTGTTGACGTTGGACATTTTTGGCCTGTTTTGGTGAAGGTCATAAGCCCCGCCTCCTTCATGTAAACAGCTGGGACAGGAGCCAAACTAAAAAAAGTCAAAGTACACGAGAAGTAACTTCTCTCAAAGGTAATTTCCGTCACTTCAGGTGTAGTTCTCATCACACAGATGTTTGATAAAGTGTTAATGTTTCCTGTAAGTTTGGTTTTAATTAGTGATTTGATGCTAAAAATGGGAGGAAGGAGAGATAATGCATCTTTAAATACAATAAACAAGCTGCTACGACAGCCTCCACTCTTCTGGGGTCAGGATTTCCTCAAGAAAATGGAACCTGGGTGCAGATATTCAGCCTCAAGAACACGGAGCATGGCCGTTCATGTTGGCTGATGAGGCCTAGTTCGTATTTGGCGTGAACCAGGACACTGGATGAGTTCACGTTAGCCAAGTTCTTCCAAACCAAACACTAAAACATCACTGTACTCTGTATCCTTTACATTTCTTACAGTTGGAAACAAGGACCAAGCTCTAACAACAAAGATGTAAGAGTGCAGACGGTGACACTTTTGAGCATATCACATATTTTCAGTTCTGTGACAGTATTTTGTTTTAGATTCCTGTGAATTTATTCAGTGTTGCAGCTCAGTTTTATTTTTACTCCTGGATCTAAATAGCACAGTGCAGTGACAATACTGATTTTACCAATAATGAGAAACACGGAAAATTACAATGCGAGTGTCACTAATAACAGTTATTAGCACTAAGAAAGTAAGTTGGTTATTCTCACTGTATCATCACCTCTCAGAGGCTGAAGTTCAGTTCTTTTCTGTCAGTCTGATTTCCTTCTCCACAGAATTAGTCATAATCTTTCCACGCTGCACTTCTGTGTGTTAAAGGACAAAATGACAGTTTGATTCTCTTCCCACAAATTTGATTCAAACTATTTTCAATTTAACAAAATGACAAAGACGTTAAGCACCAGCCGCTGCTCGGTGTTGATCAGTATAAATGTATTATAACTTTTTCCTTTGGTCCATGTCCTCTCTGCTAACATGGAGGAGTCTGGGTTTATAACCTACACTGCATCCAGCCACCATCGTTACACTTTGGGTTCACTTTTTGGGAACTGAAATCACTTTATTTTGAATCTATGGTCCCCCCCCCCCCCCCCCCCACCCACACACACACACACACAACATAATGCCTTCTGATCCCAATCAACCCCCTCATACCCCCCACCTCCCCTCTGCATTCCATCCTGCTGATGTCAGACTCTAAATGAACCACGGTGTGTGTCTATGTGTGTGTGTGTGTGTGTGTGTGTGCGTGTTCATGTGTGCTAAAGGGTCAGGCTTGGTTGCCAGGACGATAGGTCCTCCAACAGCTTTCTGCTCCGAAGCTCTGAGCCCCGAGCCCTCCTCAAAGCATCATGGGAAAACAATTAAAACCTCCTCCAAATCTCTCTCTTGCTCTCCTCCTTCACTTTTCTTCATCTCTTTGTCCATCTGTTTCTCTCTCTCTTCATCTCTCCATCTCACCCTCTTCACCTCCATCCCGCTCACTGTCAGACAATCCTCACTCAAGCTCGTGTTTCCTCCTGAATTAGAGGAAAGGCTTTTTTATTTGTGTTCTATTTTCCACCTGAGATGTAGTTTATGGAACAGGCAACAGGGAGGCTTTATTCCAAACACTAGTCTGAATTCTGTGCGTGTGTGTGTGTGTGTGTGTGTGTGTGTGTGTGTGTGTGTGTGTGTGTGTGTGTGTGTGTGTCTGCTCATTCAGTTCCATTTGAAAGAAAGGGAACTGCTGTTGTTATTTTTGAGAATGAATCACATCCCCTCCATACAAACAATATTCTACTTGTTGAAGTTGGATGTAAAAGCTTAAATCCCTAAATGGATTTTTTTGGAACATCACTGGATGAAAGATCATTAAACTTTTTGTAAGTTTTGTACAGAAGTAAAGTCACTTGTGGCTGAGCTGCCGACTCAAATTCACCAACTGAAATTTAATATTGATACAACTTTTTGATTTGATTGGATTTGATTTAACTGTGATAATACACCATTGAATATTGCATCATAGTAACATTGTTTGATAACTCAACACTGATTCCATGCAGAATAATGATATTGGATGACTATGCTATATCCTTAATTACACTATAGTTGCTGCAACGTCTGATAGTGCACAATATGCTATGGTACATGGTTCAGATTCAGGTCTACAGGCTACACAGCTTCACTTTCTGGACCTCCAGGTTCTTGCTTTTCCTTCCAAGAACCATTGCACCACTGCTGTATCTTCTGTAGTTCAATGAAAGTTGCCCGCTGTAGAAATATGTTGTGTGTGAGCTCTTCAATTTTAGAAATCTATTTCTTTTCCTAGATCTCAGATAATCACCAATACAAATATGAAATATGAACGCAAAACTGCACAAATAATTGTCATTGTGCTCATTTAAACACAAAGTGACTCTGCCCAAAACAATGTTTTCTTCAGGCTTATCTTGGGGCGAGTTTCACTTTTTCCATGGTTTTCATTCACCTGTAGATTCTGACTCTATCAGGACTTTGTGCAGGTGAGTGACATCGTCCTGTTCCTTGTAATCCTCTGGGATTCTAACTCTTCTCGGTCTGACAGGAACTCTGTGCACTTTTCGACATTGTCATTTTTCACAAACGCAGCTAACAGCCAACACCTCATCTGCTTTGCCAGCTTATTATCTCCACATGTACTTTACAAATTAAATTAGGTCCCTCTTTTCATCCTGTTACATTTCGTCAATAGCTGAAATAATTTCCGAAGCTGCAGTAATTTACTACACAACGTTAACATTCTCTGTCCCGAGCCGTCACGTCTTCGTCGCGCTGACAAACTTACTGAAGTCATAGATAATTAATTTGATTCTAAATTACAGCTTTCCATCGTGCCGCGCGCCCCTCGTGCGGGAGTTTGTTGTGACAAGCGGGAGCGCCGCCCAATCTCCGACTGTGATTTCTGTCGGCCCCGATGACAAAGATATCATGCAGCGCGTCTTTAAACATGACGCTGACATGTAGCACTTATCCACTCACTCAGAGCGAACAAGACAGCATCGCTCCTTCTGACACTTCCCTCATTTCCCATGTTGCACATGGAAGGGGTCGCCTCCGCATGACGATTAGTAATAATAAGAGTACTTGAAAATTTTGGGATGTACTTTATTTAAGTTTTTTTTTTTTTTAAATAGGGGAATGAGGTGGGGAGCTGGGAGGGGACAGAAGCTGCCAACGAGCCTTTGTTACTCAGTAAAATGAGACATTTCTTCTATTGTGTTGGAATGACTCACTTATGAAGACAGCAGCGTTGTATTAAAGGGAGGCATTTATTTAATTCGGATTCCGGTCCAAATTTGCATCTGAAACAATGAAAAGGGCTTCGTTTGATGCGTTTGTCTCGTCGGATGACTGGAAGCTGAGGGGAGTGAAGGAAAGGAAAGGAAACTAGTGTCGAAGTCACGTCCTTGTGGAGCTCCTTAGGTAATAAGACCTTGCAATTTATCAATCAAACTTTCTCTGTAATCACTTAAAGAGTTGAGCTGCTCATGTGAGGCTGAAAACATGTTCTTCTGCCTCGGGCCACACGTTCATCAGATATAGGACGATAAACAGATACTTCATAGATCCAAGAAGATCCATTACTAAGCTCAAGAAGTAGAACAAGAGTGAAAATGAACAAGAAGAAAAACAGAGAAACTGGAGAAGCTACACACTTTAGAATGAATTGTCCCATTACCATGAATAATACTGTGGATTTTTCTAGGTTTGAATCTTGTTGGAAACATTTTGGATAATGTAAGTACATGAGTCAACAAAGTATGTAAAGTAGGCCTAGTTGTTTTTAGATATGTTAATGAATAATACATATAATATATATGTATATATGTATATATCTTTAGTTTGAACAACAAAAGGTTTGTGATATGAACTAATACACAGTACGTAACAAACACTTCAGTCTATCAGAGCAGGACCAGGTTCATGTGGGACTACAACCTGTAATACTGCAAACAATACAAATAATACTCTACTCTACTACAAATTGTTCCTGTTGACATAAAAACCTTAATTCTTGACTTACTAACATCTTATTATATCATAATTATATTGTGTTGCAGTCATGTATAAGAGCAGATATATAATAATTATAAACATGGAGAGTTCTCCAGTCTATATGACTCAGACTCACCATCCTCTTGTCTCTTGTTTAAAGTTATATTTGAGTCCACATATTTTCTCTCTCTCACTTTGCCAATGTTGTTTTAGTTTTTCTACAGATTTTCGCTACAGACTGAACAAGTGACAAATAGAAAAGAGAACAGACAGAAAGACAGAGTTAGACACACAAGGACAGGGACTGAAAAACAGACAGAGGGACCTTGGAGGAATTCTGGTTGACCTTCGCCTTGTGTGAATTAGTCTGGAGAACAGCCGGCTGGTGTAGCCTGAGGCCACACACACACACACACACACACACACACACACACACACACACACACACACACACACACACACACACACACACACACACACACACACACACACACACACACACACACACACACACACACACACACACAAATGTCAAAGAACCCAGTGTGTCTTGAAGTCCAAAGGGCACGTTACATGTTTGCTGCATGACATTCCCTAAAAAATATTTGTGAGCATGTGTGTGTGTGTCTGCTAATCTGTGCTACTACTCTTACCAACAGTGGACTTGTGAGCCCAAAACTGCATTTTAAAACCATTATAATTTGAGCAAAGAGGGAACCTGCAGGTGTTTGAGTGTGGAAGTTCGTACCCTGGAGGCGGGAGTGGGAACTTGGACAACTCATCCCACCTGTTCACTTCAATTTCTACCTTAACTGACTTGCTCAGACAATATGACAATATACTGTGAATGTCTTTCATTAAACTGGGAGAAAAATAACGAAAAATGATTTACGCCAAAGTTAGAAGTTAAAGACTTTAGTGCTTACTCCACTTGAGACTGTGAACGATCCTGAGTCACAGAGAAACGAGATGTATTTGTTGGGTGAGACATCTTGTATAGAACTTTCTAAAGGACATTTCAGTTCCATTAAAGAAAGATGAGGAGCCACAGACATACACAGAGTTTTCTCTCTCTCTCTCTCTCTCTCTCAATGCTCTCTTAATCTCTCTCTCTCTCTCTCTCGCCCCAATCGTTCCTCATAACTGCTGTTTTGACAGCTGTCGTGGGCGTGGCTAACAGGGCCTCCAAAAGAAATTTGTCCGTCGCTCTCTCCGTCTGTCTGTCTGTCTGTTTGTCAAATTTCCGACTGATAAATTGTTGAGGACACGATGTGATGATGCCTCGGACTAAACCAAATTCTCCTTTCAGCATCTGACTCTCTCTCTTTCTCTCTCTCTCTGTTCGTCTCTCTGCTCACCTACTTTTCAATCTCTCCGACATGCATTAAAAGCAAATGAAGGGAATAGCCACAATTTGAAAGATAAGAATTTTCATTTGAATATGAATACCAGTGAGTGTGTGTGTGTGTGTGTGTGTGTGGAGCAGGTACATTTTGTGTTGCACCTGGGAGACATTTTTTCACTTGTGTTGTTGATTTTGTATCAGCCGAATGTCTTCAGCCTATCAGGACCAGGCAGCGACAGCTCGGGTGTTGTTGTCAGGTGAAGTGTTTATTCTGGCACCATGCCTGTAATCTTTGTCTGCCAGGATGTCAAGGTGATGATGGAAAGACATGACAGAACACAAATACGACCAAAACACAAATCAAAACATCAGAGAATAACAGAGGAAATGGGCGATTCCAACAGCAATTTGCAAACACAATGTTGTATTTTGTTTTAGTTCAAGCTGTGAGGTACTTTCTGATCGGAGGTAATCAAATCAAATGCAGAGGTAAAAGAAATTCGAAATGTTATTTTTGTTTTAGTTCAAGCTGTGGGAACCCCTGAGCTGATATCACTTCATGACTGTTTCCGAAGCCGTTTTGGTTCGTCGTCTCTCTCAGTGCAGGTTGGAAACTGTCAAATCTCTCTTGAAAGGGGGTTTGAATGGTTTTCAAGGACCCTGATGTGGTGAAACTGTGTAACCGAAAGAAGCGATACAAAAATAATTCTTCGCCCGTCTCTCCCTGTGCTCATCAGCCCTCTCCACTGGAGCCAAACGTGCCGGGCTCCTGTCTATATTCTCCACACTGAGAGATGTGTCTCTGCTGATTAATTGCCGTCTGATCGCTGCTGTTGCTGCTCCCTGCTAATTTCTCTCTCCCTGGGCTTTCGCAGCCCGCGGCGGCCTGGGTGTGAGGGTTTCTAGCGGTAATTGTGCGGTATTTGTTGCTAATAGGATAATAATTGGAGCAGGTGCAGATAGCTGGGTGGTTATTGGGCCTGGTGAGGAGAGATGGAGTTTGGCACCATGCCAGGGATGCTCGCTGTGCGGCACGACGATGCAGACATGTAAAAACACACTTTAAAAACCAGAGTGCCACAGAGGGGGGGGCAATTATTATCCCTGCCTCTTTATTTTTTTTTTTATCTTCTGCTCTATCGCTCTCTCTGGAAATCTTGCACTTTTTTCATCATGTGTTTTCAAAATGTTATGTGTGTGTTTGCTGTTTTCTCTCGCTCTCCGTTTTTCACCTCTTTCTCTATTTCCTAGTCTTTTCAGTAAGGTTCAAATCTGTCATCCTGCTGCAATTTCTAGACAAATATCCAGAGAGAGATAGAGACCTTACACATTTCATGCTGTATGTTTTCGGCCAGATTCCAGCACATGGATTTAGTCTCTCAGGTCTAATAGATGTTTCTTTTATTCACATAATAACTAAATTCTACGACAGCTGAGAAACAAACATATACGGTTGAATGTTAGACTTTTTACTGAGATTTATTTTTTATTGTTTGTTGTAGTCAGGATTTTTCCCAAGGTCAAGGTAAACCTTCAAGTACCAGGCTGATGTCAGTCACACATTCTTTCAACAATGGGGAAAAAAAACATGGATTCTGTGTCTTGATTATTATTTGTTCCACATCACAAAGGTTATTTGTTGTTATTTGTGCAAAAACACTCTAACAGCACAGACATCCCTTCTACTAAGACACAGTCAATTCCACATCTAACACTAATGGGATCTCAAGCTTTATCACATTAAGGGAATCAGACATCACTTTCGCTGATGTGGATTGTTTCCCAGTTCGGTTTGTGCATTTGTTGATGCTGACTTACCTCCACTGAGGAGGTTATGTGCTCACCCCTGTCCATGTGTTTGTTTGTTCGTGTGTTTGCAAGAAAGATTACGCAGAAAAGACTGAACCAACATAACTACAGAGTTTGATGGAAGGATACGCTTTGGTTCAGGATCAAGGAATTTGTTTCCACTTTCTTCAACATAGCAAGATGAGATTTTCACTGTTTTCTGAGGGACTACTTGATGAAAAAAGTCAGGCACATTTAGGACTGATGTCTGTGAGTGTGTGTTCTTTGGTTCATCTTGATGGAAGGGAACTGTTGCTGAATGTCATTGTTTTAATCTCCTCATCATTTGAATGCACCTCAGTGAACAGTCACAGCGAGCAGTCATGACTCTGTGATGTTACAGTTACTGCTTATAACTGAGTTTCGCTCAGACTTGAGTTCTATGTTTAAGTCGTTGGTCGGTTCAGTGTGACGACTAAAGCGAAGTTTAAAATCTTCAGAGCTCAGCAGATGTGCACCTGCAACAGTTGGTGCATATTTGTAGGTTCCTGCTTTTTCAGTGTGGTTTTACTGACACTCTTCATGTTACAGCTGAGCTGACAGAAGCGCTTTGACTCAGCAGAAACAAGACATGAAAAATACTCAATCTGTGAATCACACTGATGACTCGGTTGAATCAGTGTTGAAGGTTTGTTGAGTCACACACTGAACGCCAGTGATCGAGAATCCCCTCAACCGATGCACATTAAAAACCACTGAAATGAAGCCTGTTCAACTGCAAGCTGCAACACCAACTTGGACTTCTTCACTTCGGCTCAAATGACGATCGCTCCCGACACAGAACAAGCTCGTGCATCAGAATGAATCACACAAAGACAAAAATAGCCAGTGATGTGTGCACTGTCGGTGGATTTGCTGCTTGTATTAGCTTTTGAGAGATGAAGGCCCGTCATCGCTGAAGAAACACATTGACATGCTGCAACAGTTCACAGATACTTTTCCAAGAACACAACTTAACCAAATCGGCAGGACAAGTAGGACATTTGATGTGAGTGACAGGACAAATGTTAACAGGTCTGGGCGGGTCCCAGGTTCCAGAGCTCTGCTGGTGCAAGTCTGCTGAAACGGACCAGTTCAGGTCTCTGGGGGTTTACTGTGTGTGCACTTTGATAAAACAATCATTTAAAGATTGGAATGATGTGGTTTGAGATCATGTGTTTTGTCATCACTCACAACACGGCTGGTCCTGCTTACAGTACATGTACTGTGGTGCACACTGTGTGTAGCTATACTGTGATAATACTACTTATATTTCGTTCAGACTGTGCAAACAATATTCTACATACAGTGAGTGACCCTGAGATAAAAAGTGTACTGTGCGGTATTCAAAACACAGTAGAACGTTGTGGCAGTTATAAAGGTTTGACTTTTTCAAATTTCGCAAGGTCACAGTGTCAGACACCTGCGATGCAAATTAGTTACCACAGTCTTCGCTGCTTCAAGGTTTCCCGGATGCAACAATAAAAAACGGAGAGGAAACAGACTTTGTCTATTTTCCACCATGGAGCAAAAAAAATAAAAATCCATCTGCAAAAAGTGCTGAGTAACATCTGCAGCGCTTCAAAATCAGGCAAAGCTGCACTTATGATTAGAGCGAGAGACGTCTCCTTGCTAAGGTCATGCTTTCAAAGAGGGAGCCGCCATATTTGGACTACAGTACTGTCTCATACACTCCACACACCCTCGTTCCCCTCTGAGACTGCTCAGCCTTGAATATGGTGATGATATTAATACTAATCATAATATAGCCGGCGATAGATATAGGCTCTGCCGCTTTGAACTGTAAATGGGTTGTGTTTGGGGGAAGAGAGGCGATTAACCGCAGAGAGAGACGGTATAAGACGGTAAATCTGGGGAAGCAGAGGCGCTCCAGCCCCCCCCCATAAACAAATAATCCAGCGCTGCCTCTCAACGACCCCCCCCTTTGCCATCTCAAATCAGTTTGGATTAGGACAGAATATACGGGGATGTTCCCTTTAATGTCACACAGAGAGAGGATGCATCTTCCTCTCGTGCCCCCCCCCCCCCCCCCCCCCCCCACCTCCCCGCGATGCGCTGTGTTTAGCCCTGCTTAGCCAAATGAGCTCCTAATAAATGCGCCACTGAGCCCGTCTGCTGAGGAGTCGCTTATAATTGGAGAGCTTTCTCCTTCGCTTTAGAGAGGAAAGTATTAATGAAGGGGTGGGGTGGAAGGTGTGTGTCGAGGGTGGAGGGTGTGTGTGCGTGCGTGAGTGTGTTAGCAAGGTGGAGTGAGCGAGTGGGTAAGTGGGTGACTGTGTATGCGAAAGGTGGAGAGTGTCAGGGTGAGCTGTGTGTGTGTGAAGGGTGTGTGTGCATGAGAGTGCGTGTGTGTAATTTCTGTGCATTCCGAGCATGTTCACTAAGTTGTGTGTTTCTACCTGTGCCTCGTCAATATGGAAATGTGGCTCCATGTCTTCATTTAATGCTGCGACTCGCCGACCAAACACACTCACGTTTTCTCTTTTATGAACCTGTCCTTATCTTTATTTCTTCCTCAATTTCTTCTTTCTCCTTCCACACCTCTCCTCTTCTCTGTTTAATCCTGCTTCCCAGCGCTCGGCACGGCGGTGGGAAGCTGTTTTGTGCTCTATTAATAGGGAATCTATATGTTTGTAGATATGGCAAATTTTTGGGGGGTGTTTGAGCATGCACGCCTCAAAGACCCTCAAATCCTCCAGTGTGCTTCTTTTTCCTCTTTGTGCTCCTCGTCTGTTGTTCTTACCTGCTGCTAAACTCAACAATGATCAACAGAGGAGGAACAAACCCAGTCGAATAAAGATGAAGACGCCTTGTCTGTCTACCTGACTAATTAATTTCCCCCTGATTAGAAAAGACCAGTATTCCTGTGAGTGTTTATATCGGCTGACTGCAATGAACGAGTGTGAAGGCGTGAATTTGAGCTGTCATGAGCCTTTCGATAACAACATTAGAGAGATCACGGTCACACTCTCAAGAGTAAAGAGAGGTCCGCCCTGATGTCGGGCCTTATCACCTAATTGGCTGACAGAGTCTCAACTCTGACAGAGCAGAGTGATGGATGAAAAACCGATGTGTGTGTGTGTGTGTGTGTGTGTGAGAGAGAGAGAGAGCGAGAGATGGAGAAATGTGTTGTGAGCAAAGTCCTTATAGTCAAGTTGCCACTCGGCAACCATCTTGGTACCCCCCCACCCCCCTTCTGAGCAAAAAGACAATTATATGAATGAATGGGATGAGAGTCACAACTGTGCTTTTTAATGTTTACTATGAAATAGGTTCGGTGACTTTGCCCTATAATACAGTTTAAAGGTGTTTTCACACCTGAAAGTGGTTCACGACTAACTTTCGTTTTCACACAATTTTATTTTCTATGAAACAACTTTAATTGAAACACGATTTGCTTGATGTCTTTCCTAGTTTAGCTGCGTCGCACAACCACTATAAGTGTTTTGTCTCCTCCCTTCTGTCACAGCTCTGTGGACATCGACAGGACGATAAGATAATCCTGTTTACCTAACAGCTGCACTGACAGATGTTATGATGGATTAACACGTATACTGTGACTGTGTATGTAACCCTAACATGATATGGCCTTGAATGGTTTTAACTGATAGACAGTGAGTGAAACCAAATGAGGAGTAGGTCAGAATCCACTGAGATTGAAAAGGGGTGAAAATGGGCAGAGAGCAGCTTGATGTCGTTAAACCTTTAGCTGGAATCCTCGTCTAATGTCGATTCATGCAGAGTCGTACAGTATCAAGATATTCCAGGTTTTATTGAGCATGACAGAATTGAGGTTGGGAACGAATTTCTCAAGGTGTCTGCACAGAGAATCTTAGATAGCGCCGGTCTTCACTTGGCTTAGCACGTGAGAAATCCCAGCCTAATGCATGAAAGCCCTGAATCCAGGTACTGACAAGGGCTGAACTGGTGATTGGTGACTTCAGGGGTATCTGTGAAATAGAGGAGGTCCTTATTGCTTAGTTACTGGAAATCCAGCTTTAATGGCATTCTCCATGTAGACAGTCGGCATTAAGATGAAGAAATACGTGTCCAATGCCATGGCCTTAAGAATCCATTTAGTTGTCTTACCAGAGCAATCAGAGTTTGGTGTGTTAATGCTTAGGAATTGAATGTTTATAAAAAAAATTTTTTTAAATCAAATTATGATTATTTTTGAGTTTTTAGTCTTATGTCATTTGGCGATTTGCAGCTACTTGTTAGTTCAGGGAGAAATCAACTTATCAGTCCACAAACACAATCTGGACTGTTGCAGAAAGGATCCAGATTACAGTTGTCAATGCTGTGTTTGTACTGCAATAGATCTGATACACTGATTTGATCCATGATATTGACGGTTGAGGTTTTCCTAAACCTATGTAACAATTTTGTGTTTTTTTAGAGAGCAACGATCAATGATGCACACTTACAATTTTATTTGGAGAACATTGGTCTCTTTTTCCTTCTTGCTAGCTCTGTGTCCTGGCTACCAATTCTTCTGTACAGGTATAGTTAGATAAATTGTTGACACAGACACACAGAAGCATCTGTCTTGTCCTTAGTGATAGTTTACATTGCTTTTCAGTATTAAATCTACCGCAACACTGTACAATACAATACATCCTCTGGCCTTCACTCTGGAAACGAACAAACAAAGAGGAAACATCCTGGTGAAAGTCTGAGACAATCTGGACGTGACAAAGAACGAGGTAACACGACGGTGCACCTACATGCAATGAGAGAACAACTCAGATCGACAAGGTTAATACAGCTTTGGTTTAAGGTGCGATCAGTCAGTAACTGAGATTACAGCCAGAGAGGAAGAGCTGCGTGAGCTGAAAGAGTGTGTATGTGAAGTGGTTGTGTGTGTGTGTAAGAGACAGAGACACAAGGTCATGTTCATTATGCCAAGCTGCTAAAGAGGGAGCGTTCCTCTGAAAGGAGGTTGACCCAGAACCATAGGAGCAGCCTACAGAACAGCCCCAGTATGGAAAAAAATGTGGGGAACGTGACAAATGGAATAAAGAAACCTTCTCTGCTGCAGTGTGTCGCTCATCGACGCTCACAATAAGGTCTTGGCTGTCTTTTGTTGATTTCTCTGTCCCTCCTCTCTTTCTGTTTTCTGCGGTAATTTGATTTCTGGAAATCAGGGTTTTTGTCTCGTTGAGTGACTGACAGTTGCCTTTGCCTTAATGAATGCGGAGCAGGAAAAAAAAAGATTCTGGAGGATAATGCTGCTCTCTCTCCTGTTCCCTCTCTTATATCAAGCTCCAATAATTAATTCACACACATATCTGCAACATTAGTTCCAGCGGAGATAATTAAGAAAATGATTTTGGTATTGTTCAAGACAACGCTGCTATCTGTTTTTTAGAAAAGCTAGTAGTCACCATTACCGTATCTTTAAAGGGCAGTGATTTAGCGTTTGGTAATTGCATGACGGATTTTAAGCAATGCTATTAATTGAGTGTAGTGAGTATGCATTTATCTCCGTTTTATTCTCATCAAGTGCGTGTTGCTTATGTGTTTGAGCCTGTGAGACAGAGATAGTGTGTATGTGTGTGTGTTTAAACAAATAAACTATCTCTGTGTCACATTCATTATCATCTTAAGTCATTTATTTTTCTGCTATCTGGCAGCAAACATTTTGTCACCATTCAGTGGCAGCGTTCGGCTGCCGCGCCGTGTTGTCATTGTGTCTGTATCTTGTTCATCGCGCTAACGTCAACTGCTAACATGAAAGACAAGTTTTTATCAATACAGTTGGGCACTGGGCCAGATATTAAATTAAATGTATTGAAGAAATGGAAATGTTCTTTATTTCTGCTTCTAATGATGGGGGGGGGGGGACTTTAACAATGGGGCAAATTGTAAGTGCATTTAAATGTTTGCCATTTTCTTATTAAATTGTTGCACTTGTAAATTCATGCTGATGTTCAAAAACATGCCATCGTTACAAGAATGATCTCATTTGTCTGAATACACTTACTTGCATTTACTTTATGCTGTTTGCTTCCTGTTCTGCACAATGTTGCAGCTCTTCCGTTTCCTCATCCTTTCATTTTAAAGCTTCAGATTAAAGCTGTATGTATAGATTTTTTGACCAATAGGGGGCAGCAGAACAAGATGAAAACAAGCTGAAAACAAACATTGACATATTATGTTTTCTTTTTTTTAAAGTAAACGTGTTTGTGACCACCTCATGAGTTTAAATCAAATCATTGCACTTAATTTCTATTTATCTTGTTCCTCTTCAGCTCCTGAGGGAAAGATGTGGCTCTTTTTGGACTAAGTTCTTCATTGCACATGAGTTGCTAACTGCCAATTAGAGTTGGACAGGCATTGCTAAAAGGCTACATAGTGCTGAGTGGATCTGTGGAGTCAGGTGTTCATTATCTGTAGGTTCGTTGTTAAGGGTGTTGCCTTTCACATAGGTTAGTATTCTGTTATAAAAATAGAATTTAGTCCCGTTTGAACTATTGTACATTAGTCCCGTATCTGCAGAACCTAAAACAAATGATCAACAAGTATCGTTACCTCTTCCAATTTTGTCTATTGCAACAGATTGAATTCCACCTGGTGGTCAAAATGTAAAAGGAAGCATTAAGTTCAAAACACATATTTTTTCTCTCGCTGGAAACAAATCAACATCACTACACAGTAGATACACAATATAAAGTATTTATACTGAATGTGTTGTTCTGCTGGAGTCTGTTTTGTATTGTCTGTTATTTCACTTGGACCCTCGTAGTAAGAGGGACAACTCTCGCTATCAGAGAAACATTTACGAGTTTGTTGTTGTCCATTGTGGAAGTTGCAGGACTACAGAGGAGAAGAAAAGAAGAAGTCAAGGTTGCCAGGATGTTCCGACGAGCTTGAGCAAGCATGTCTGCTGCTTTTATGCAGCTGGACAATAGCACAGAGATGCACTCTAACGTCAAATGCATTATGTTGTATCCATATATTGTGGATTTCAGAGACAGTAGCGTTGCTGATCCTCATAATTCTGTTTTTCCCTTATTACTAAATGTTATGTAGCATACCTACAATTTTGATCTAAAACACAACCTGTGTGTGGTCTTCACTTGCGTAGCTTTGCAAGTCGGGTATTGTTTTCACCCCTGTATGTGTGTGTTTGAACAAAATGACTCAACAATGCGCATGTGGATTTTCACCAAACCTTGTGGGGATATCACTTGGAGGAATATCTGCAGATGACTAACTTTTGGAGCTGATTGGTCAAAGTTCAGAGTCAAAAAAAATGATTGTTGAAGAAATGTTTTTTATCTCTGCAAATAATATAAATGATTTAAAACTATATTGATGGCATGAGTAAGTGATGTCATGAGGGAGTCTGAGAATTACATCATACATATTTCAAGGACGCATTTCTCGAGGTATTGCTGCATTCCAACCAATCCTCTCTTTTCCCCAATCTGAAACACAGGCAGCAGCACGAATCTCTGACTATATAACTGACATCTCTCAGTGGATGTCTGCACACCACCTGAAAATCAACCTCGACAAGACCGAACTACTCTTCCTTCCAGAGAAAGACTCTCCCACCCACGACCTGCCTCCATGGTATCCCCCACCCAGACTGCTAGGAACCTGGGTGTGACACTCGTCAGTCAACTCTCCCTTCCTGCCAACATTACTGCAACAACCCGTTCCTGTAGATACATGCTGCACCACTTCTGGTCCAGGCCCTGGTCATCTCACGACTATTGCAACTCCCTCCTGGCAGGTCTACCTGCTAGTGACCTCTGCAGCTCATCCAGAATGCAGCAGCTCGACTGGTCCTTAACCTACCTAAATTCACTCACACTACTCCGCTCCCTTCAGTGGTTACCAGTGGCTGCCCACATCCGTTTCAAAACACCAGTACTTGCGTACCGTGCTGCGAACGGATCGGGTCCAGTCTACATCCAGGACATGGTCAAATGTTACACCCCAGCCCGTCCACTCCGCTCTGCATCTGCCAATTGGCTTGTTGCTCCCTCACTGCGAGCTAAACACTCAACAAAATCACGACTGTCTGCTGTCCTGGCTCCTAAATGGTGGAATGAGCTCCCCCATGGACATCAGGACAGCAGAAAGTCTATACATCTTCCACCGCAGACTAAAGACACATCTCTTCCTACTATATGTTGAATAAAAATATAAATTAAATAAAAGTAACACTTTAGTAGCACTTATATGGTACTTTGTTTTTTGGCTTTCTTGAAGAAAATTGTTCTTGCATGGTTGAATGCACTTAAATGAAATGTAATGAAACGTAATGCATCCTATATGACTGTTAACACAACCTAAGCTTCTGTAGATGCTTTTCATTTTCTCTATTTCCACACTGTACTGTCTCTTTGTAAGTGTTGTTCAGGTCAATCAGATGATTTCTTTGTCGCTGTATTTAAGTCTTCATTTTATGATTTGATCGGATCAGTCACTGATGACTTCCTTTGTGTTTATAAGTACGTATTTACTTTATAGGATGTAAAAGTAGGCAAAAATGCTGTAGCCACAACATGCACATCTCTTTAATAAAGGCACATAATTTAAATTGAATATGACTGAAACATGGAATCAGGCTCAGAGGAATGTGACACAACACCTTGAAATAGTTCGACGACTTAATTTGAAGAAAAAACATTTCTTTGCCTGCAGGAATTTTCATTGATTCAGTTTTATTTCACAATATCTCAATAGAAACCTTGTCCACAATATTTACATGGAGAACATCTGCATCTGAACATGAAGATGCTGCTACTCAGACTCTTAGGAATCGCCCCATGGGCAGAATCAAACTGTCTCATGGGCGGCATGTGGCTCACAGGCTGGATGTTCCCCATATCTGCACATATTTACACACTTTGTAAATATTCTGTTTACAAAGTTTGATTTACTAATAGTAAAAAACTGATTTCTGGTATGAAGCTCACGTCATAAAACACTCCTTAGCGTAGAGTGATTTCTGTTTGCCATGTGCTCCTCCATGTGTCCAATGAGAAGACAGGTATGCTGTTTGCTGTTGGTTAAAGTTCATGTTTGTAAAGTACAGAGTGATTTTAGCACGCATGATATGGAGATAAAAGTGTGTGACTGTTGTCCCACATGCATACAGTGCATGTATGTGAGCGCTCTAGACGTGTACGTGTGTGTGTGTGTGTGTGTGTGTGTGTGTGAACGCAGGTGTGTGTTATATTTAGTAAAAGGTGCGTTCTTTCCCTCTGACGTCAGTCAACGAGACGATTGACCAAACCCCGATAACTAATGGCCTGTCAGTCACAGAGCCAAACCCCTCCCTCTTAGGCAACAACTACCCACTTCTTGAACACCACCTGCCTGATTGTGTGTGTGTGTTCAAGCATTATGTGTGTCTGCTTGTATGTATTGCATTAGTGTGTATACCCATGCCATTGATTGACATATTGTGTAAACTGCAGGCTCTCCCTGCTGTGCAGCAGATCACCTGTGTACTTACACTGCAGCATTTAAAACACCTTCAGGTAAAGCCTGTTATGTGTAAAATAATGTGTTATAAACAGTTGATAATGGATTTGTTTTTAAACATCATACTTAAGCATTAACTCTCCACAGTGATCTGGATAAAGAGGTCATAACAGTAATTACTCTGGTAACTACATGTTAAAACGATATGTGGTTAAAATTTACAAAAAGAGAAATCATGTTTCAGTAAATAAAGTTACTTAATATATCTAACTGTGCTATACTCATTGTCAATTTGTGCAATTTCAATATCATATATTATATTTGTATATTGAATAATCGTTAATATAACTCAAAACATATTGCTGTGTATTTTTTAAACTCTTTAAACTCATCTCTAAGTCACTGGTTACTCACCATCAGTAAATATCAGATCATCTCACAAGCACATGAACACAGCAACATACCAGAGGAGGGTTCTTTTTCAAAGGAATCCACACTTCCACCGGATCTGTAGATCGATCGATCTGTAACTTTTTGTTCCACATCGAGCACTTTTCAGTACGTTCACATTAAGATGTTTACCAGCTCTAATCTGAATGCAGCTGAGTGGATATTGTGAGAACGAGAGATAGGGAGAAGTTGAGGCCTGTTTCATTTGAGTTTATCTTGAGTTTAATTTTTCCCAGGTTAAATCCTGGAACACTTTCAAATCTGGAACATGAAATGATGTCCCGACTTTTTTCATGGGTTTTACTAGAACTGGTTCATGGTTGTCCAGGGCACAGAAGTTCAGGTGGGTGCTGCAAGAATGCCATTGTGATAATTTTATTAAATCACGGTTACGACGCATCTCCACTTCCTTCAGTTGAACAAACACAAGATATCCACGATACGGGTGCCGCCATCTTGCCCTTTTGATGTTATTTGGAGTCTATACGGTGCTGGTTGAGGTGTGGAGCCACATTATCAAGGTCCTGTTGATTCACACACTTGACAAATCGCAGGTCGGTCTCGGCTGTCAATCAGACACAGGAAAAATGTATTCTACATGTATTTTGACGTTTTAGTTTGGTCCGTGTCCCATCCGCTAACATGGAGGAATCCTAATCGGGCCTAGGGCAACAAACCCTCTAATGTGTGCAGAGCAGCTGTTTCCTCATACAACAACACTGCAAGAGTTAAATTCACCTGGAAGTGAGACACACTCACCTCACTTTTAGATTTCATATCAGCAATATGCTCTTAATTTGGTAATTCAGATGCCCTTTCACAGAAAAACGCTCTGTTTCTCTCTGTCAAACAAACTCCCACACACACTCATGTTTGTTTGCCCTCTCTGCAGCTCCAGGTGAAACACGACTGACATTTGAGACCCAGGTGTTGTGGTGAAGAAAGCGGAGGGGGAACCGTGTTTCTCTGTTTCGCCAACACTCCAGAAACCCAATTAATTAGCTTCCTCTGTGTGTTTTCACTTCCAAACATGTCATTATACTTTCACATAACACCCTTTGATATCAGGCCCCACGATCTATGACAGCAGGTTATGTGATTGTGTCTTTTGAAGTAACCACTGTGGCTCCATGTTAATCCCATTACTTTGATCTGATGATATTAAAGTTATTATGGGACTAATCAGAAAATGTGTTAATGATTACAGATTAACTCTGCTGCTGTTGTGTGTCCACTGGTTGCAGCAGCACGTTCATTGTCACTTTTACCACAGATAAAACTGAGTGAATACAGACTGGCTGCCAGGACACTTCCAGGCACAGGGCGGAAATTACCAGCATCTGAGTGGCAATAGTGTAAGTTTCCAACCCTGCCCCCAAACTAACTGCCCCGAGGTGCGGGCAGCAACTCAGCAGGTGTGTTACAAATGAGATGGAATTATTTGTCATTTGCATCCAGCTGTCAGGCGTCTGCAACGCCACAAAACTAACTGCAAGTAATGTGACTTTTCATCAGATAAATTTATAGGTTTTTACACTAGTTGGGGTGAATTATTGTTTGAATGTTTAAAGCCCAAGGTTTTATCTTGAAAATAAAAACAAAAAGAGAAATAGTCAGATAAAAAAAGCCGATAAGGGGGGTTCCTCATGAGCCTGATGGTTTGGGAACATAACAGATAACCTCAACATGATAAAATGATGTAAAACTTTGTTGCCAACTAAGTCAGATAGTGACAACTAATTAGAAATAGATAGAAGTAAAGCAGTCCGCATTTAAACATAGCCTGTATATAAAGATGGAGAACGCGTCTCCACCTCCTCCCACTATCCAGAAATGAAGTAAAAATATCTCAGATACAGGTGCCGCCATCATTCACAAGTAATGTCATTTGCTTTCAGCTTCTCTGCTGTATTAACCAATCATGAGACAGTCTCAGCTGTCAATCATGATGTTTCACCCTGTTTTAATAGCATTAAATAACTAGTTAAATCCAAACTGGAAGGAAAAACAGACACCATCTATCAGAAAAATGTATTAGGTCCATGTCCCATCTACTAACATAGAGGAGGTGGGGTTTATGGTCCATACCGCAGCCAGCCACCAGGGGGGGATCAAGACACATTAAAAGCTGAAATAGAAACACTATAACTTCAAGATCAGATGTAGTGAGCAAAACAAAAAAAAAACATCTTTAATGGAGTTCAACTGTTTCTGCTGCTTAAATCTGATCAAAAAAAGTGAAGGCAAAGTAGAAATGAAAGGAAGCTTGAACACAGTCGCTGTAGTTCATGTACTTTAGTGACTAATGGAAAATCAAAGCAACCTGTCTCCACCAGTGTGATGATTTGACTAATGTCAGGCCAACTTCTGAGCACACCATGTGTCAAACAGTGAATCAAAGAACATCAAACCTGACAAACACTGAGGAGACGTACACATGTTCCCTGGATCAGATGAATTAAATCTCTGGCACTTGGCCTCTAAAGTATGTGCTCTCGCTCTTTTATCTCCCTATTTAGTCGGTCTTGGTGTTTGTGCGTGATTAAAAGGTCATCCTGTCTCACCTGAGAGGAATATACCCACTATAACTCTTACACACCTCTCTTGGCCCATGGCCACCTCCAGCTGAGAGAGGTTCGTCCAAGTGTGTGAGTGTGAGGGAGAGAGAGAGAGAGAGAGGGGAAGCGCCTGTGCCATGTTTGCTTTCCATTTGTTCTATTAATGTTCTCAAGTTCCTGATGACACATGATGTTTCTTCAAACAAACACACACACACACACACACACACACACACACACACACACACACACACACTGAGAAATATGTTCAGTAGAGAGTTGAACTCTCTCTCTTGAATTTTAGTTTTAAGATGAATCACTTTTGCTTTGTTTACACGTGGTGTCCACACTACTGCGATGATTTCAAGCACCCAAAACTAAGAACTTTGGAAAAGCTCCTGGTCCCATTTTAGTTTGAAGCAGATTGGATGAACGTTTTTTTGAGATTTACAAATTACACAAACAGACAGAGATTCCTCACATTATTGTAAAATTGCACAACTACGTTTCCACACTGGATTTCACCTCACTCCAAATATATTTATGTAGTTCTTTAAGATGCTAAATGGAAGCACAGTGCAGGTTTGCTTCTATATTGTATTGGTTCCTATAGTGACAAAGGAATCCAGACGAATGTAGAGTGACATGAAAATTAAGGGGCAACAGAGATTCAGAGAGAATCCCCCCCCCCCCAACCCCCTGCATCCCAATCCCCATCTTGTGACTGATTCATCACCGCGACAACCATCACGCCACCTTATTCTGGGATGTCCTGTAGTTATGTTCTTCAATTATGTCTACCCTCTTTAATGTTGCGGCTGCACTTCCATATTTAGTCAACCGCTGCAATTTTAGCTGCCGTGTTGAAATGCAGCCGTCTCACCCTGGAATCAAAGAACAGATAGAGCTACCTCAGGCACAGAGAGAGAGAGAGAGAGAGAGGGGGAGAGAGGGGGGGGGGGAGAGAGAGAGAGACATTTACACGTCTCTATATTCTTTCAGGCTACATCTGCAATTTGAGCCACAACAGGGAGATTTTTCAGCACGCCCAAGCAACTTTCAAGGAAAATGTGAGGTACCCACATTTTATCTACTGTAGGTGAGATATATTTTATTTCCGTCTGCACTGTAACCCCAGAAAAAAATGTACGTTATTAAAAAAATGGACTGGGGGGGATGAACATGGAGACGGAAATCTGCTGTAAAGAGCAGGTTGAAAAGGCCACGTGAAGCGTCCCCCATTGTTGATCCTTTATCGTGAGCTTTCTAGTAAAGTCATGCTTCTGAAGGAGGATTCACGTGCAGTCACATCAATTTAAATATGTGTGGGAACCAAAATACATCTCACCAATAAAGACTGAACCTATGTCAGAATATTTAGCATGATCACACATATTCATGTATTTCAGTGTTGAGGTGGGATTAAGGATTTTAAGGGAATTGACCAAGAAGAACGTGAAATCCAGGAGGGAAGCCAATGCAAAATAAAGATATCAGCAAACTGTGTGTGTATTTCTATTATTGTGGGGACCTACATCTGTCCACAGCCACATTGTGGGGACTTGTCCTACTTAGGTTGACAGAAAGTGAATTTTACAGAAAATTTACAGTAAAGAGTAGCTATCCAAAGAGAATATATATATATATATATATATATATATATATATATATATATATATATATATATACTATATATGGGGGATGTACTAACTTTAGAAGGAGAGTAGTTTCATCTGGCTAATTTTGAAGATTTAAAGATGATCATTCTGTAAAGTAGTCCTGTGAATCAGACAAAAATCCACAGTATTTATGTATTTAAATCAGTGGCAGATACCAGGATTAGCCGAGTGAACCTGCTGCTGAAGAGGCGACGGCAGCGGGTCGAGCTGTTCTGATTGTGTGGTTGGTTGAGAGTTGAGGACACTTGGGTAATAATGGGTTGATGCGTTCCCAATCAGTGATGACAGCATTCATGTAATGGGTCCTTATTTCACCTTATAAAAAGGTAATACCAGTGCCATTTATATACTGGGGATCAGATGTAATCAATGGTAGCATTAGCCGGGAAGAGTGGCTCTCAGGATAAATCTCACATGTCGAACCATGTGACCACATCCGCTCTGGAAACTAACACACAATTTCTCGTCAGTTTAAAAATCTGCAGGAGTGTTGCCAAAAACAATGCGAGGACGTGTTCCTGCAGAATATGAAGCACATTTTAGAAACTGACAAAGTCAATAGACAAACCTAAGTGGGTGTGAACAGATGAAAATCCTCTTGAGGTGGAGTGAATCTTATATAATAAAGTAATAAGTCCATAGGATGTTTTTAGCAAAAGAGAGTAAATGTTAAATGAATCTGCTGCAGGATAGACACAGTGAGCATCTGCAGGACATGGATGGTTTGCAGCAGATATGTGGGAATAACTCCAGAGAAGACAAGAAGCAAATAAAACCACTTCAAGTGTGAATCAAGTATGGATATCAGGATGAATGGTATAATGAGCAGTGCATTTAGAGGGTGACAGCAGGATGCGTATGTGGAGATCAACTGTGAGGAATCTACTCGGACTGCAGGAGACCTTTAAGATGGTTTGATTGTTTTAAATGTTTTTGTCCCGACTCCGAGTTGACACTGGACTCCATTGTAACGGCTGTTCTTGTTTTCCCCTCTTACATATGTTAAAATGTTAAAAAGAGTAGCAACCACCTAGTTAGTGTCAGGTTTTATAGATTCAAAACTACATCTTATACACACACACACACACACTTGCCTGCGAAGCACCAGCACGAGTGTGTGTGCACGCCCATGTATTTTTCATAAATTAATAAACATATTTAACAAGTGCATTGCAGGCACCCGAGGGCATCATCATGTTTGCAAACAACCCCCCACCCCCACCCCATTCACACTCTCCCACCACACACACACACACACACACACACACACACACACACACACACACACACACACACACACACACACACACACACACACACACACACACACACTCCCTGAGGAGTAGCGATTGTTTAATGATTCAATTAGCTGTGTGGCGTGCTGAGAGCTCGAGGCAAGATGGAGTGATAATTGATAAACATGTTTAATCCTGAGAGAGTGAGTGAGAGAGAGGACGGGCGGAAAGATAAAACCAGATAGAGCGCACGCACACGCACACGCACACCCACACACACACACACACACACACACACACACACATACACACACACACACACACACACATTTTTACAGTCTTGGCATGAGAACAAACAACATTAGTTACATCTTCATCCACATCTCCAAAGCAAAACTAAATCAGAATAGCAGCTTTGGGAAGTTGACAGACCATGTTTATAAATAACACCTGATAAAAACAGAAGACTGACTTTTACAAAATACATTTCCTGCTTCTACCTGTACTTTTTTATACTTTTTTGTGGTACTACTTACTGTCTTACTGTTACCCTGTGATGTGTCAGGGATGTACAACAATATACTGTACCCAGATTAATGCCAGATATGGACCCTTGGTGTATTTATTAGACTCATCTCCATATCCCCCTGTTCTACAAAAGTCAGTCTGTGCAGTCGTGATCAAGAGATGGAGCCACAGTAATATTTATTTCATCATAGTTGTCTTTTTCTGCCCATTTGAAAAACTGAATCAAATATATATTGACATTTATTTGACTACCAATCAACAACTAATTCTCCGATGAGACGTAGACACTATTCAGCTTTGTGCATCTACACCTGTTTACATGTTGTTTTATTCACTGAGACTTTACTGTTTACTTGTTTCTGTCCATATTTGAGGCAACTCTACATTTGTCTTTCAGCACTGTGCAGTCTCAGTGGAAAGACAGTTTGAACAGCTGCTCTGTATATGTGTATGTTGCCTATGCCAGCATGTGTGTGTGTGTGTCTGTGTGTGTCTGTGTCTGTGTCTGTGTGTGTGTGTGTGTGCAGGGAGTAAACAGAGGAAGTCAGCAAGATCTTTTGTATTTAAGAGAAACGTTGACTTCACCTTCCTGGTCGGCCTTTGGCTGAGGGATTACTGCTCCAGCTCATCATGTGAGCTCAGGATCTGAAAGGTCACTGCAGACAAAATACTCGTTTGTTTCCACATGAGTGAAAAAAAATATCTGACTTCCACATCACGTTAGTAACAAGTGAAAAAACCCAACTGTCTTGTCAGAGAAGACTTAGTCCTTTCTAAAATGGTTTCACCTCAGTCCCTGTGCGATAGTTATCGAAGGTCTTACTAGAATGATGGCGCTCAGTGGAGCTCAAACCACCGACAATGCAGAACACATGATTGTCTACTTCTATGAATGAAAAAAAACGAAGTGGTCCGATAGACTTAATGATTTATTTGTCATAAAACATATATTTTACTCTTAACAACGTGTATCTGGTCAACAGTAGGTCTATTGCATAGTAGTATATCTACACATAAATATCAGCTCACTAAATATGCCTGATTTTTGTAAATCAAGATTTGTGCATTATTCCCAGAAAGAATTGTGAAAATATCCTGAATATAAATTACTTTCATCCAACGTCGGCAGCTCCAAGAAAAATACTATTTGTGTGTCCATTTTTAGCTTCTGTATAAGTGTGTTAGTATAATTCATGCCTTTTTCTAAATCTCCAACAAAAAAGAGTTTAAGAGTTTTTCCCTTCAAACAAGTACTTTAAAAAAACGTAATGTTAATATTAAATTAAATTAAAGCATTTTCTTTAAATATAAACTTTTAGAGAGTCGAAAGATAAAGAATCAAGCGGTTCCACAATTAAGTAATTTCACATTTCTATTGTTGGGGATGATGTTTTATCTTCACTGTGAAATATGAAGATCATAGAGAATCTTTTCACCCCTGGGGTGTCGACAGAATCACTCTCCTGCAGGGACAAGCCACTTGTTGAACTGCAACTGACGCTGACTGTGTTTCCTAAAGAATTCTGGGACCACAATTAATCTACTTGTGACCCAAATCAGGGTCCCGACCCAGATTATGAGACACACTGATGTCACTGATTAAAGGCCAAATCCCAACATGTTGGTTTCAGGACCCCGAGCTGTGCCCACCCTGAAGAGAAGCTACTGTTTAGATGGAGACACACACACACACACTTCACCCTATTAGCCCATGAGAGAGAGAGAGAGAGAGAGAGAGAGAGAGAGAGAGAGAGAGAGAGAGAGAGAGAGAGAGAGAGAGAGAGAGAGAGCGAGAGAGAGAGAGAGAGAGAGAGATGTCCTGCTGGGTGGCAGAATTAAAGAAGAGGTCTGTTTGAGATGAGCCTTTGAAATGGACACACATGAACTTCCCCTCTCTCTCTCTCTCTCTCTCTCACACACACACTCTCATACACACACACACACACACACACACACACACACACACACACACACACACACACACACACACACACTGGGGAAGTAGAACTAGGCTTCAGTTGACTTTGGTGGAAAATTACTTTCCTTTGAAAACCTCCCATACAGTTCTCCTCTTCTTTCCTCTTCAGTAACTTAAAGAACGTTATGCTAATTAAATTAATTGTCTTTCATGCTCTCCGACTTTATCAATACAAAGAATTTTGTATATTGTGTTATTCAGCTGTTAATTGGTCTTTCCAGTGAACGTCAAAGTTTCACATCATCTGTTGGAGACCTCTCAGTCAACTGAGATAGAGTTTTCCTCACTCAGTGCTTCAGGGAACATTTCAGACCCCAGAAGTAGCTGCAGAGTGAGCTGCTCTTCACTTTCATGCTACTCTCTTCAGGGTAAAAATCATTCCACTGTGTTAAATCTTCCTTTCCACTTCCACCAGCTGCAACAGGTAGAAGAAGCTGTGGACCAGGAGCCAGGGTGGGTCTGAGTGAGAGGGATGCAGGAGGAACATCAACTGATGTTTACACTGCATGAGATACTCACATTAGACTCCACAGCCTTTTCAAAATTCACAATTTTCACAAAATCCATCCGAATATATTTGGCTTCTTTAGAAACTTTGAAATAGTGTCTACTAGCCTGCTCTGCCTGAGACAATAATTATTACTTTAAAGGAAGATAAGAGCTTTGATTTTGAGATGAATCTGATGCCTATCTTTCAAACTAAAGATAAAGAAACTAATGCCAAATATTTACTACAGAGATTTTTAAAAAAGGAAGAAAGACACAAAGCTTTTAGGCATGAAAAGTTGGAAATATAAGCTACTGTAAAATATGAAATAGGCTAGTACATGGAAACCAAGACAGAAAAACAGAAAACATAGGAAAGACAGGAAAGAAGGTGAAGAGATTGTGGGTTAAAACATAGAAATGAGCATAAAATTACTCAAACCATTTGTGGCTGTTAGTCAGATGAAGAAATCTATAAATATTGACAATCAACAAATATGAGTGTTGTCAAAAAAAAGGAGGACATTTGAGAGCGTAACAGAGGGAGATGAAGAATGAAGAAGAATCAGGCTCAAAATCAGGAAATAAAGGTTTTCCCATTATTATTATTGCATTCTTATCATAATAACAATAAGTATCATATGCCAAAAAACACAACAGCCAAACTGCTGTAGAAATGCAGAATCTTTACATTGTCAGCATATAATCATTTAGGGTAAAAATAGTTTCTCCAGAATAAAAAGGGGCTAGAGAGCAAGACAAAATGAGAAGAGGATGTCTGGATGAAAAAGAATCAAAGTGACCCTGCTCGATCACCAGCCCCCTGTCTCTCATAATTGCAGCATCTCCAAAACAACCAAAACAAACCAAATCAGGCCTAATGTATTTCCCTGTCACGGCTGCCTGGCGGGAGCCAAATAGCTGCTGCGAGAAATGTCTTTCTGAAAAACACCACTGGTAAATATGCCTCTCTGCATGGCAGCTAGCAGACTGGGCCCTGCCCCTCTCTCCTCTCGCCCCTCATTTGTTCTCTTTCACTTTCCATCTGTATATTTGCAAGGTGGAGAAGAGACAGCACTCTGAATGTCAAACACGCTTCTCACAAAGTCCCACTTCCTCCTCGTCTTTCTTTTTCAGCCATTCATTCTAAGCTACACGTGGTGATCTCAGCTTTTTATATCAATGCCTTCAATTTGTGTTAACATTCAAATATTGCTTATTCACATTTTTATTATCCGGTTTTCAATATTTTGGTTGAAATTGGCAGTTGTTGGGGGGACGTAACCCACTAACGTTTTAAAGAGTTAAAATATTATGAGCTGCACAACTCATCATGTAGTGTTAATAAAGTTCTGATTTATAACGTACACAATCCTCAGTGAAACATGGATTCATTGCTTGTACCACTTTGTCAAAGTTGTTCTAACATTTTGAAGCGTATAGATTAAATACTTTTTTGGGAATATAAATTGAAAATATCCAGAACAACAGTAGATCATCAGGTCATTTGTAACAGCAATATATTACCATACAGAAAAAAACTATTTAGATAATATATTCTGTATGTGATCATATGTCATTATATGTCATATGTCTTATTTAACAATGCTCAAAGACATGACATATTAAAAAGAGGCTAATGAAATAAAAGCAAATGACAAAAAATATATAAAATACACATAATACTAACACTGCATATGCAGTAAATGAAAAAACAAGCCTTTAAAATATCCCATTAGCTGCCGCCTTCAAACGAAAGACTGTTCTACTGTGCAGCTTTGAAAACTGATTATGAAAACACTCACCTGAATGACAAAGCTCCTCCCTAATAACAGGCGCATGTTGTCTGTGTGTGTCTGTAAGTGTGCGTCTGAAGCCAGGTTGTATGTCATGTGAAGGGATTAACAGTATTTTAATGAGGGTTTAATGTTTACATTTGCTCGGCTGGCAGACGTACACTGAACTCAACCAGTGACAGGTCTCGCTGCCTCTTTCTGTCACACACACACACACACACACACACACACACACACACACACACACACACACACACACACACACACACACACTCAGGCGTACAGAGAGACAAACAGATCAGAGTGTTTTAATGCCTCTCAAACAGGTTTAATGACACGACTAAAGCTTATTAGTGGGTTAGAGGACGTTCGCCAGTCACTCACACACAGAATTATAGTTGCTGTATGTTCACGTAACTAATCTAATTACACAAACGAAACACAAGTCACTGTCACCTCCTTGTAGTCTCAGGACATTTAGCTGTCCGTCACATTTTCTTTGACTTTTTCAACTTGAGTCAAGACACATTTTCCATTAATGTTATTTTGATAGAAGGGACATTTATCAGCTTCAGTTTGCAAAAATTGAGTAAATTCCCTTGAATTCTATTATTACCATATTATTTTTTATATAAGTATTATGTTATTATATTTCTATTACATATTATATTGATGTTGGTATAATATTTACTATATTGTTGTATTAGTCTGTATTATCCTCCACAATCGTTTTAATATAGAGCTCAGCACTGATTTTTGTTTGTTTTCAAATTTAGTTTCTTTATTTTTTTCACACATCCACTGAAGTCCGGAATTTTCCCTGAGGAGCTGTATGAGAGAAGGTAAATGTCTCAGGATTAGAAAAGGGACCGTACACTTAGAAGACAAAGACGTTCGGACATTCTCCTGAGTTCATATCTGTAAACAGCTTTGGTCTAATGACAGCTTTGTGCCTCAAATCCTAACCATTATCAACCTGACCCACTGATCAAGTACAATATTTCCTTTACTCTACTGTATCTGTGCTCAAGAATCTATAATTGTTTCCAGTAAATGTTGCACGTCATAATCATAGAAATGTCGCCGTTACCCTGCTCTTAAACACCTGCTAGACACCAAGCATTTAGAAAGAATCCCTGAACAAGAAAAAGAACAAGAATCACTGCTTCAGTGATATTTCTTTAAAAGCGCCTGCTCCTCTGCCCCCACCGGACCAGGTAAGTGAATGTGGACCACACCTTAGATTAACCTCCTAATGCCTCTCACACTCTCTGTCTGCTCTGCAAACTGTTTCCCCCGCTGCAAGAGCCAACCTGCCCCATACACTTTGTTTTTCTGAGTGTGTGTGTCTGTGTGTGTCTGTGTGTGAGTGTGAGAAAGCCACGCAGGGTTAGGCTGTTGCTCCGGCTAGTTTACTCTCACAGAACAAACAAATCTCTGATGTGTTTTTCTAACCCTGATAGCCGCGGCTGACACCATGTCAACAACGGGCAAGAAAAATGTCTCTCCCTCTCCTCCTTTTTCTTTTCTTTCATTCTTTCTCTCCCTCTCACTGTCTTTGTCGTGCATTATGATCTTTCATTTTCAACTTTCTTTTGTGCTCATTCAAATCTCCCAGTTCCTCCCTCGACTCTCTCTTTCTGTCTTTGTGCCGACTGCGATCCTCCCTTCTCTTTCTTCTATTGAGCAGACGGAGAAAGCAGTAACCACAGCAAGGTTGTATCTAAAGGAGTGACTGAGCCCAGCTTTACACAACTGTTTAACCATCTCTGTTGCCAATTTGTATCTGTAAATCTGCAAGGATCCTGTTTGTGTGTTTGCCTGAGCCTGGCCAGGTGTGCTGGATGCACGCCAAACTGGAGATTAAAACCTCAAATCCCATTTCCTATTATACATATTGCTCTTATACCAGTCTGCTTTGATGTATATTTTCCACTTGACTTGAAAGTTTAGTTTGCACAGTCGCTGAGGTGCTGAGAAGGTTTCATGGCCGTGGGGTTCGTGAAAAACCTTCCAAAACAACATGGTCACATATCAAAGATGCTGAGTGACATAAAAAGGAACCACCACTGCAATGAAGGAGGGCTGAGATTAACAATAGTTTCAGTTCTCAGTTAATCTGGTGATCATTTCTCTCAGTTTATTGACTAAAACATCAGATAATAGTAAAAGTGTACATCACAAGCAGAGCTGTAACATTTTATGTGAAATTCAAACATCCGTTCAAATGTGAGGGAAATATTAAAATTCAAAATTTACAGTCCATAAGCGCAACAGACCTTTTGAAGTAGTTTGCCCTGTGATCCAGCAGAAAGTTCTGTAAAACTTCTCTGTCAGCTTGGCCTATTCACCCGTCACTAAACTACGCTGGTGATATTGAGCATCTGAGAAGGAGAGGAGGATATTTGGGGTTCTGAGCTGTAGATGACAAAGCTGTTTGTAGACTTTGTATAAGATAGATAGATAGATAGATAGATTACTTTATTCATCCCCGAAGGGAAATTAAGTCGTCATAGCAGCCGGTATATTTGAATACAATACAATACAATAAAATACAATACAAATACAATAAAATACAATACAAAGTATAAAGTATAAAGTATAAAGTATAAAGTATAAAGTATAAAGCCGTTGTCCTAAACTACAGCAACAACAAATCTGCAGCCTCTACAGACGAGTGGAGCAACATCAAGTGTGCAACCTCATCTGGGCTCCTCTGAGTCACACTTCCTTAAAACCATGATGACAGATTACTTTGATAATCCAACAAACCAAAAGCCAAAGGTTTGTTTCATAAATTGATGTAAAATGGAGAAAAGCAGCTAATTTGAGAGAAGCTGAAACCAGAAAAATATATGGAGTTTTTGGGGGCTCAGGGGGTAGAGCGGGTAAGTGGTTCAATACCCAGGACGTCCAGTCTGCATTCAGAAGTGTCCTTGGGCAAGACACTGATCCCAAGATATGCATAAATACATAAATTGTTGGTATTAAAATACATTTGGATTGTTTTATCTTGAACTCTGATCATCATCTGAAGATCTGTTTTGATAATGAAACCAATGACTCAATTTAGTCAATTTGTGTCTAAACTGAAACATTAAAATACTCACCATTAAATTCTCCTTGTTTTGTTGGGTAAAGATTAAAGTCGAATGTCTAGAGCTATAATTATGTTTGCATTTTTTTTAAACTACAGATCGAGGATTTAATTCCACGACTGAAATAAGAGATGTCGAAATCTCTCTTTTTTCCCACAAACGTCTCCATCCCCATAACACCCTCCCTGCTCCTAATGCTGGTTGAAGCCCTAAATAGTGGTACGTTTAAACCGTGTTTAACTGTTATGAGTTCTGAATCATACCCTCACTTCTGCACACATGCATGCACACACACACTGCTGTGTTTTGACTGGTATGTCAGAGTTAAGAGATCAGCGCAGACCACCCCAGAAGAAAGGAAAGGAAAGGAATGGGTACATTTTAGTGCAGAGTCTTATGCACAATCTTAGGAGGTATGGATAGATGGAAAGTTTTCTCTTTTTTTTAAATAGACACTTTTGCTTGGGAGACAATGCAGAAACTAACAACTGAAAAAATGTCAAGAAAAGCCAAGGTCCTTGTCTCTTCTCCTCCGCGAAGGAACTTAAAAAAAGCATTTTCTCTCTCTGAAGCTCTGCTCGGTGATAAATGCACCTGTGTTATTAAAATGTTGAGTATTAGTGGGTAGAATGGCGTGTGGAGAAGCACAGAAAAGCAGCAATGAAAGGGAGAATGTTCCTTGACCTTTTTACCCCGCAGCCAAAACATGAATCAAACAGTTTTGAACTTTTTAAGCATTGTTCCCAGGCTTTTGCTTCAGCCGTGAACAGCAGCCGTCACATTAAAAGCTTAATCTGTGATCCAGTCTTTAGAAAAGACCGAGTCAGAAAAGAGAGAATGAGACAATTGCTTTGAAAAGCTGATTCAAACATTAAATATGTATCAATTAAAAAACAAAATTTTCACCGACATATACATTCGTTAAACTGCGCACTGGATGTGCCTGCGTGGTCCAATGTTGTTTTTCCCTGAGCCACGTTAAGCCGACCACTGTACCTGTGTTTCCTCCTGTTTAGTCTCAGGGCAGAGCCGCCCTCACGCTGGACAAATACCTTCCGGAGAACTTCCGCCCTTCCTCAAAACCACTTCTATCACTGGCCCAGACAATACACTCTCACAAAGGGCTTGAAAAGGCCACGGCTGCACACAAACATGGGAACCCAGTCATGAATAGAAGCATTTTACCTGTGCACAGGTAAAACACGTGCAAACATCACTCAAACTCTTTTTCAAAGTAAAAGTACTGATACTCAGCTGAGATATGATCATGTTTACCCAACATGTGCATTGAGAATAAGCAGGACTCTTTCGACTTTAAATTCTTGCAGTCAGATTAACAGATACAAAGATTCAGGATAGAAAATCAAAACATATTTCGGGAACTGATGTGTGTGACTGTGATTTTAGGAGACTGTTGGGTCTCTCTGGTGGTATTGGCTCTACTGAGTTTGTTTTTTTATTGAAATCCTCTTTTCTAATCTATTATTTGTCCTTGAATAGCATCACAATGCACTATCTAACTCTCACAGTTACAATAATACTAAAATACTACTGTACTGCACAATTCTTTTTTTGCATTTTGACTTAACATAAATTAATATCAATAGTAAAGTGATCCAACTCAGCTTTTGTAAAATCCACCACAATGGTAGGAACCAACTACCAGCACCTTCAAAATGTACTTGTCTTAATTTCTTAATTTGATTTGTCTACTTTCGCTCTACAACACACACACACACACACACACACACACACACACACACACACACACACACACACACACACACACACACACACACACACACACACACAAACACACACACACAGAACAAAGAAAAATACTGGAATGTGTTTACCTGTTTAACTCTACTCGACTCAACCTAATGTCCAAAGTAAACGTGACAGATTCCTCCCACGCCCCTCATCCACACACACACACACACAAACACACATACACACATGGAGACACACACACAGGCAAACCAGACAGTTTGGAATGAGACTGGTCCTCTGCCGTGCGTTGACAGTCACAGGTGTGACAGACAAGGCTTTGCTTTGACATCAGTTTCGACTGATGACTCTGACCTGATCTCTGACCTCGTGTATCAAACCTGTTCAGGTGCATTTATCAGTCAACTGGAGAGATTCTCACACCAGTTTACCTGTTCCTCCTTCTGCCTGGATTCTGTGCCTGATTTCACTGAGCTGCATGTGGGCAAACCCACTCTGTGGATACAGACTAAGCACCGACGAGAGATCTTGTTCAAATAAAGTCATGGGAATCATGGTCCAAGGGGCTGGATCAGTTGTTTCAGGACATTGGTTCAGTAAGAATAAGTAAGAAGGAGTATTCATTATTTCCGTGATGGAGATGTAACAGTATCGCCGTTTGCCAATATGCACCGATAATTACATTTACACTTTTTCTTTATTCAATTTCAATATGATTGTGTTTTCTTTTGTAGTTTATTGTTAAACAGTAAAAAATAAAAGCTTCAACTGCATTTCTAAAGGATCACAACATCTAAGGACTCATTATCAAACATTGATATCTCTGCCAATTTATCAGTATTGAAAATGTTTTTACCCCCAAACATCTGTATATCTCTCATGTCTACGTTACATTTTAAGTTTCCACTTGAAAGCAGGTGAGCTGAAGCACGATGTGGGTGATTACTGGTAAGGAGACCTCTTTTCATGCTGGGTAATTTACATGACGTGATTAGGGTATCACTATAACAACTACAGGGACACATGAGCCAGGAGTGTCACATTCTACATTCGTGTATTGTTATGGTAATGTTACACAATCGTACACAAGCTGTTTGTGTTTGCATGGAAGCAGCAGTGTGAGCTTGGATTCTGCGCCAGAGACATTTGCCTCGCGTGCAGCATTTGCGGCCGTAATTTACTGCTGCCTATTTGTTTCAGACATGCAAACCACAAACCTGAAGTCTAAATAGTTTCATTCATAAAAACAGCTCTGCTGAGAAGAACAGAACAACCTTCACTGCGCCTCTCCTCCTTACTACTGTTCCGTGTCATTTTCATACCTTCACCTTTTCATCTCTTGATCTGTTGTCCCGGTGCCAAATGTCGCTTCCTGTTTGGCCTCAAACAGCAATAACCTGAAGTGGTTACTTACCTCCAATATTTTGATGTCATTGTTGAACCTGAGGCAGCTGTCAGACTCAGGGTGGGTCAGGATTGGGCGTAATGAACTGGGATTAAAGACTAAAATTAGGCTGAGTGCAGAAGGAAAGTATCAGGTAAGTCTGACTCTTCTGAAAAACAATTATCACTTCCTGTCTGGGTTCAGAGTAGTGTCATTTTCGGATGAGTTGACTCGAATGGAATGCACAGTTAACATAAAGTTTTAAGGCCAGGTTTGAATGGAATGTGGTGTTAACTGAAAGGATTAATGAAAGATTTGACATTGAATGGCCGGATGGTTTAGAAGAAAGTGGTTCGCCTGGGAGATCCCTCCGAGGCTAAGCAGTGCTCACACATGAGATGTGCACACATATGTAAGTGCATATACCCAAGTTCCACATCTCCCTCTCTCTCTCGCTCTCTCTCACACAGACTTAGACCCACACACACACACAGAAACATGATTTCCTCCTGTTATTGTGTGTGTTTTGTCAGTCTAATCTCTGCTCTAATCCTCACACTGCTGCCAGACAGACAGGCCCACCCAGGTGATTGAGCCTGAATTTAAGTACATGTGTGTGTGTGTCTATGTGCATGTGTGCATGCGTGTGTTTGAGAGACACACAGCTGGTGGACGTCTCAGGTCATGTGACTGAGATGACACTTAAAGAGGATGTGTGTGACATGGGAACATGCAGACACTAAGACAACAGCATAGAAGTGGGTGTAAGGAGAGAAAACAAGAGGAAGGGTAACATCAGGATTTAAAACGGCAAAAGAATGGGGCAGTCAGTTCCTATGAATTATTCAGGTTACATGTCACTTCTTGATTGGCAGGTAATCTTTTCCAAGAAAGACACTCAGTGGTTATAAAATAAGATATAAAAGCTTTAAAGAATGAGCTGTATACAATCAGCTGGTCAAAATAAATAGTGGTGTAATTATTTCTACGTATCAACTGGCATGAGATACAGCGTCATGAGTTCTTTATCAAAACACACTTTAATGATAAAAGCTGTGATTTTTTTTATTTATTTCAATTGCAATGTGTAAATCAAACCCTTAGATTTTATTAAATCTAAAAAAAACCTCTACTTCAAAAGCAGTTGTTGTTCTACTTATGTCTAAAAATGTTTCTTGGACGGGGCAAATGAAAATGAAATCACCCAAGTAGCCTTTACTCTATCCCAGGATTCATTGCGCTTCAGTGACAAGCTGTTTTTTAAAAGATGTGATGGTTCTGGATAGTGATGACACCTGAGACGCTTGATTATTGCAACTCGACTAAAACTATCTCCACCATCTCCAACTTCAGCCTGGTAACAGTGTCCATGATTACTGCAGTTACTAACAGACACTTGTGTGACACCACAGGAGCAGTGTGTGTGTGTGTGTGTGTGTGTGTGTGTGTGTGTGTGTGTGTGGTACCTCAGAGCAGTGATGATGATGATGTCTTCACTCAATGAACAGCAGTAGGTTACTCACCCAAGACACGCAGTTCTGCGACAAGCCTCCTAACATTGTCCAAACAGCCCTCCTCAGTGGTGATGAAGAACACGGGTGAGTCTTCCTCGGAGCCAGAGGTGCAGCTGTGCTAGCAGAGATGCTAACCGACTAGCATAACAAAGAGCTGTGCTACTTAAACGCTGTAAAACAGTAAAAAAAACACCTGACAGCCATAAAACACACTTTAAACAAACTAGTCCAGCTACTTTAGGGACATTACTCTCAATATTTGCTTTACTTTCTCAGCTATTAGCTATATTTTTATATTTGTTAGCCACACGAGCAGAACGCGCGCTCCACTTCCCCAGTTACGTCACTCCCTCCGTTAGTCCCGCCCCTTAACCAATCATATGGCTAGAAATGGAGGGACTCTCTATAAGGACCAATCAGATAAATGGAACACATACACGTCAGTCAGTGTCACCACCTGTTAAATTATGACTTCTCAACCAACCTATAGAAAAGTTCTTAAAGTAACGGGCCCTTTTAAGAACTTTATCTTTGAGTGAAATATATACTTTTATACTAACTCTGAGGTTTTTATACTATATATATATTAAATATAAGGCTTTTATACCATGTATATTTTAACTTACATAGTATAACTTGCATGAAGCGCTGACTCAACGCGATGCACACTGGTCGTAACACAATGCATGCTGGTGAATTTTAGAGTGAGCCGGTTTCACTCGGACGCCTTCTGCACGTCGGCCTTACAGCTGTGTCTGTGAGCGAGATAGACAAAGCAGCAGATACTGAAGTGCTGTGTGAATGTGTGTGTTCATGAGGTAGTTGTTGATTAGAAAAGTACCTCTAACTACTTTCTTCTCCGACTCTTACAGTCCCACATATACTCGCAGAGGCAGGAAGTCTACCACTGGTCTCAGCCTCCGCCTGCTCCAGCCGCCTGGAGACTAACTGCACTGGACTAACTGTGAAACTTACATGTTCTGTACGTCTGACATGTATAGAAAATATATTTGTAATTACACTGTGTCATGTGGTTATCTGGTGCCTCAGCCACCAAACGCCAGGACAAAAAATAATGTACAAATATGATATTCCACAGACACTGTAAAATGTAACTTTGAAGATTTTTTTTTTATTTAATCCATGTTCTAGCCATTCCCAGCTGACATTAAAAGCTGAGTTGCATTTTGTATTCAACTGAGACATGCTGCAACTATTCTATATACCACATATGACAAACAGCTAATCCTTATTTATGCCTTGCCAAGCCTGTCTCATATTAAGCTGCAGTTGCATTATGGCCAGTGGCAGGTAAAATGCAGTAAGCCTGACTGGATTTGGCAGCAGCCTGAGACACAGACGGTAAAAAGTCTCCTTCCAAAATGAAAGATATCCTCTGTTTGAAAACCAACACCTTCTGCTACGAAGTGATTTTTGGCATGAAAGAAGAACTCATTACGTAGTGGCAGGAAGTCAGAAGTTATCAGGAGACCCCCCCCGCTCGGATCAGCCACAGTGCTGCTGCCGACCCGATCATCTGTTGTCAACTACTGATCGATCAGGGCAGGTCAAGTCAGGTTGAAACACATTTGGGCCACAAAGGGAAATTTGGGTTTGGGTCAGTTTTACACAGCAGAATTCAATTAAAACTGAAGCTCTCAAATGTCATCTTCTTCTCAACTTGAAGTCTCTCTTGCCGTCTTCTATGTGTATGACTGTTTTTCATCCTGAGATACTTGTATTCTTCCTGTTTCATGTTCGTTGCGTGATACTGTTTTCAGACATGCACTGAACGCGTGTCTGAAAACAACATGTATATACAGTGTGATGTATATATTTATATTGGAACAGGCCTTGATCGTGCTGAGGACCTGCATACTTTAAATATTAATGAACTCATCTTGGTTAAACCCAAATTCTCAGTCCATTTTGAGAAACAAATATAAACCAGCATAATCAATCAAGGCATTCATTTTTCTGGATAATAAATGCTGCTGTGATTTTATGTTGTTTTTCGAACTGAACAAATCATATATAGCTGATCATTCATAAGATTTATATATATAGAACATTCCTGGATGAGCAGAAAATGTGCCCAGCAACCATTTTGCAGAGGGAAGCTTTTTGAAAACAGTTGGACTGAAGCACCGTGAGACTGATTGCAGGTGAAGAGGCCTCTTGGTGTGCTGGGTAATTTACATGACATGATTACTCCAACAGCCCTTTCTTTGTGTGTGTGTGTGTGTGTGTGTGTGTGTGTGTGTGTGTGTGTGTGTGTGTGTGTGTGTGTGTGTGTACGTGCGTGTGAGCGTGTGTGACAGGAATAGAGAAAAAGAAACAGCTCGGGAACAGGGTTTACTTGTAAAATGGTGCTAAACATCTGTGAGCTTGATGACACTCACTTAAAACAACGAGAGGGAAGCGGGGGGGGGGGTATGATTGAAGGAAGAAAAGAGGGAGGATGGTGGAGAAGGAGGCGGGGGAGATGGGGGGGTCGAGGGGGGCAGTGAGAGGTATGAAGACAGGAGAAGAAGAAAAACACTAAAAGGAAAAGAGGGAGCAAAGATGGAAAAGTAGTGATGGAAGCTGAAGAATTATATTCATCAGATGCCTCCAAGACACAGAAGCTAAATGTACAAACATCAAAGACAAGAAAAGAGGTGTGTGTGTGTGTCTGTGTGTGTGTGTGTGTGTGTGTGTGTGTGTGTGTGTGTGCGCACGCAGGGGGCAGACAGGGCAGGCAGGCTGCATGGTCTAACTTGCTGCAAACGCACCTGAAGAAACAACACAGGACTACTGGCACGATAACATCTCCCCTCCCTGTCTTTCCAGCTGTGTGTATTTATCAATGTGTTTGTGTGGGTGTGCTCTGGAGTCTGACACTGTGCGGTTTTGTCGTATCCAGCACGACGTGTAACCTCTCGACCCCGAGTTTTACATCAAGATGTCATGTTACCGAAGCATTGCCGACATTGAATTAATGAAGCGTGGCAGCATTTATTTTGCACATTGGTGCATGATGGAAACAAGCTACAGAAAAATCCTAATCATCATTTATTTGGTTCAATATTATAAAAACATGAATATGTTTGACAGCAATATTGCATTAGATAAAATGGAGGAGCTACAGGGAGGTAGTATGCTATTAAATAAAACCTCAAGAATTGAACCGCTTCACGACACCCTCATACAACTTTCTATTGAAGTCCTCTTTCCTAATTGATTTCCAGTTTCACAGAGTTGTTGCTGGTGGTGGTGGTTACTAAAACAACCACAGCTCCAAGCTCTTTAGCCGAGGTTCATTTTGATAATAATCCATAACTTCTAATCCAGTGGTAATTATAACTACAGAAACAAAAACATAGATAATTCATTATTACAGAAAACCTTTGCTCTTTAGGACACTCATCCATACAGATCAATGCCACCTTAGCCTTATATGCAATACATAGTTTTACAATTATGTGAAAGTGAATTTCTCTTCAGGCAAGAACAACATTTCATTGCCCAACATACATTTGTAGCGATGGGTGATTTAGTGACATTTTATTTTTAGGACTTACTTCACCTCTTGCTCTCGCTCTCAGGCAGATGTGGATTAGTAAAGTTCTACTCTGTTTACCTCCACCTGTCAACGCTGCTACGCCTGTGTGTGAGTGTGCGTGTGTGTGTGAGTGTGCGTGTGTGTGTGTGTGTGTGTGTGTGTAGCTGCATGCTTGCATGTCCTGAGCATTCAGCCATGAGAAGCTATTGCTAAGATCTACATCATGCACTCTATATGACAGCTAAACAGTCCCACCCAGAACACACACACACACACACACACACACACACACACACACACACACTTTCAGAAAGTTAACTTACTTAACTTTAGTTGACTTAATGGTTTGATATTAAACCTGAAGCTGCTCTTAAGAGTCTTTTTCCACATTGAGTGAGAGGGACAAAGAGATGGAGAGGGAGGAGGGTTTGTTGTCTTGTTGTGTGGTCCCGTGTGACTGTGAGGTAGCTGCACCTCCACGCCTCACTGCCATCCTCCTTCCTCCTCCTCCTCCTCCTCCCGCTCTCAGAGCCTGCTCTGGCCTGTTAGCAGGAAGTGTCCTCCCAGCTGACACACACATACACTCACAACTTTAGAACGTTGACAGAATGCGTCCCACAAGATGCAAACATTTCACACAAACTGCAAAGTTAAGAAGTCCCAATGTGTCTGGAGGACGGAGTGGACGAGGAACTTGTGAAATCTAAACTCCTGTCAGGAATTAAAGTGGGACGTAAAGTGAGTTTCAGCAGGTGGTGCTCGTTTGTCTATTTACCAAGGTAGCCTGACACTGCCTGCTTATTTTTTTCCAGATAAGTAAATGTTGTCTGGCAAGGCTCGCCGTGGTATTTGGTTGCAACAGATGTCGAACAGGAAAGACACGTTCTGGAAATGTCAAATCTCCTTTAAACTAGCCCTCGAATTCAGCTTCTGAATAATTAAGAGGTGCGATGACAGCCATGCAGTCAAGGAAATATTTTGTAGCAACAAATGTTAAAATAGTTGTTCAAGGTTCAGAGAGGCTGAGTCATGTCATTATCTACAGCACCCCCGAGCAAAGGAGCGGTTTTCCAGTCGCAGCACCAGCTGAGTCATTCTGTGTATCCCTCCAATCAAACGACATTTACATTACTGTACAATTTCAAAGTTACAGTATTAACTCTGACAAGAAGGTTCATTTGTCTCCTATCTGTTTGTTTGTTTTGTTTTTCAGCAAGATTACACGAAAAACTGCTCAACAGTCGACCACAAAACGTGGTGGAATGATGAGTCATGGCCAATATAAGTAGTCATTAAATCTTGGCATGAATTACGGACAAGGGGGCAGGAATTTCTTTGCACTCTCTTTAAGAAAGGACTTTTTTGTGAGGAGTCACGGAAAGAAAAGCAAAGAACCCACAACTCGTACACATTTAAAAGTCCCATCACCTGCTTGTGATGGATTCAAACTGTGAAGCTAAAAACACAGAGCAGAGACAGAAGACTGCAGGTCAACTGAGTTATTTATTCATTTTACTGTAACTTGTCCCCTGAGAATTCAGTGACGGGTGGTTTGTCTTAAGTACCTGAATTAGAGAAAGACGGAGAGAGACAGAGAGAGAGAGGTAATTAGAATCCACTGATTAATGTTCTAATGAGTTTATTCTCCAAGGGGATTACGAACGAAGGCTAATAGCAGCTGCGCTAAAAACATCCCAAAAAACCCAAAACACAGGAGACAAAAAAGACAGGCGACGGATTTACTGGTCCAAAGAGAAGGAAAACATGAGTTTGTTGTTGTTTGTGTTTATTCGGTTCATTTCCTATCAACTCCAACAACCTTGGAATGACCTTCACTCAACCACAGTTTATCTTCAACTTATTCTCAACATCAAAGCAGAGATGAAGTTCTCTCGAGGTTCAACCAGCGGGAATATTAAATGTTTACTACATCTACCAACTAATTCCCACCATCGTCTGTCTGTCTGTCTGTCTGTCTGTCTGTCTGTCTGTCTGTCTGTCTGTCTGTCAGTCTGTCAGTCTGTCTGTCTGTCAGTCTGTCAGTCTGTCAGTCTGTCAGTCAGTCTGTCAGTCTGTCAGTCAGTCAGTCTGTCAGTCTGTCAGTCTGTCAGTCTGTCTGTCTGTAGCTGGAATGCATACATGTCTATTTCTTCTACGTCCTCGGTCAGTTTACAGCAGCAAATGGGGCAAACTCGCAGATAATTGATATATTATTTGACACAGATGGACTAACCCCCAACGGGTGCAGATCTCCGTCATTTCCTGTTGGCGAGTTGTTTTCAAAGTAAAAGCATAACGTTTGTTTTGTGTTCATATCAAGCTGAATTACAGAGCTGTTATCTTAAAAACTTGGGTCTGAAGTTAGTCGACATCCATTAAATGAAAATACAAAACAGTTCTGTAAATCATTAAAACTCACATACAAAACACACACATGAACAGTATTAAAACAAATTCTGTTTCATCTTATGAAAAACATTGACTTCAAAAATCGGTGCGAAACAACAGAATCCGGTTCATCATATCTCAGTTTTACAGTTTTAGAAAGAAAGCTGCAGGCAGCATCACCACAGGCCGGAAAAAAACAGCCCATTTCAAACAGACGTGTTTAGAACTGCTCTCGTTTCTGAAATGAGTCAAATGGAGAATCTATTGTCAAATGTATTGACAATAGATTCTCGTCTAATTCACATCGGTGCACCTACAATGTGTATAATACTTGGACTTGCTTATATTTTACGTAAAATGTAAACTGAACATGAACCTAGCTGTAATCCCACATAAAATAAAATCCTCCATCACCTTGAAGCTGTTGTTTCAGCTTTTTCCTTTTGAATTAAAGATGTTTTTTAAACCTGTTGGCGAGACAAAGGAACGGGGGAGAGAGGTTATCGTGAGTGACAGGTTGGAGGTGAGAGAAACTCAGACGACGGCAGGAGAAGAGAGAAAAATATATATCCTTGTAGCCAATTGGTTTTTGAAGTGATACGGAGAGTGACATCCGGGTTCGATGAGCTCTTTTCTGAAGGAAAAGGAGAGATTAAGACAATCCGCAGCGAGGCACCTTCCCCACGCCGAGGTACTTAGGGACCCAGGGAGCAAAGAGGATTGTGGGAGAGAGAGAGTGAGAGGGGGCTTCTGGGATAGCGTCGCAGGGATCTTAGAGGGCATTAGCAGTAACGTGCTCTACCTGAGATACACAGAGAGGAGACCACACCACCAGCAGTGGACCCCTTTGTTGACTGGCTTAGTGGTCCTGTGGCGCACAAACACACACACACACACACACACACACACACACACACACACACACACACACACACACATACACACATACACACATACAGGCACACACACTTGCAAAAGCAAAAAATCCTGTATGATATAGCAAACAAAAATGCACACACACACACACACACTCCAACAATTTATTAAAAATAAGTAAAAGTCATATTTGAAAATAGCCAATAATGAATAAATGAAAACAACATGAGTCACATAGACTCACTTTACTCTTAACATCTGTAATATAACAGATTGTTAGCAGATAACAGTCGGCTAATGTTTACACGATGTTCATTTAACCTGGTGTTTTCTTTTACGAGCATACAACGGTTAATAATTTGTATTACTGTCAAAAAATTCTAAAATAATAATTATACCAATTACTCTGCAGAGAAACCGAATCTCTCTCTGATTGGTTTGATTGGCTTTCACAGAAACTTTGACAACTGTCTTTGTCATGATTATGAGGATCCGTCTCTCGCTCTCTCATCTTGCCATATTAAGTTATGTTTTGCATTGTGTTGCCTTTACCAATAAAATAATGTAGTAATGTGGTTAAGAACAATTATAAAGTATAAATACATTTGATGAGCAATGAGTGGTTAATTAGTTAAAACATAAAGAACAAGTGTGTTATCCATGACAAAATAAAATAATATGAAATGATGACCTTCAAATCATAATTTATATTAAATTTATTGGCTGTATTTGTAAATTAACTCTTTATTAACATGTTGTACGCACCCGCAGCTGCAGAAGCCTCACCGGTGAACATCAGCCTGGTGAACTACACTAGATCTGTAGTTAAATCCAACAACTTACAGTATGTTTGTGCAGCCTGGTATTTTGTGTTCGCCTGCAGAAAATATCACATTACACTCCTGACACTGTGTAATCACGTTGGATTTACTCACAAATCTGATGCAAATGGTTGACTCAGTAGTTTGATTTCAATGTTTTGCCGTGCGTCAGACGTTTTTTCAGCACTGCCACGTTGTGAGAGTTCAGCCGTAATCTAATCTGGGTTCTGCTGGCTTGTACCTTTACCTGAGACATTGAGGAATTAAGGAGGGGATTGAGGTGCGTGTGATAATCTATAAGCACGTGTTGATTTGTAAGGTGGAAACAGGGATAAGTATTTGTGTATGTGTGTGTGTTTATATGTGTATATGTGTGCGCGAGGACTTGTGGGTTGCGTAAGGAAGTTTGACTTTGGGAAGAGATTTGTTTCTTCTGAGTCAAGTTGTGTGTGACTCTACTCACACACACACATACTGTACATACACATATGAAGACGTGCACAGATGCTCATTTGTACCACACCATTCATTCGCTCTGTGATCGGCCTCGTCCGTTAAGATTAGTTGTCACTCTCTTTGTTAAGGGGCTGATTTATGTGTTAGTGGCGTGTGTGTGTGTGTGTGTGTGAGCGTGTGTGTGTGTGTGTGTGTGTGTGTGTGTGTGTGTGTGTGTGAGTGCAGCCTCAGGGTACAGCAGCACGACAGCTGCGAGAGGCCACAAAACGGCCCACCCTTCCTTTTTTTGTCTCCATCCATCCTCTCTCATCCTCCCTGTCCAACATGTGAGATGGGTTAGATGTGACGGAGGCCACCGTTGCTGCTTTGCTTATAACAATAACAGTAATAACAATAATAAACATATATAATATACAACTTTTTTAACAAAGAGCTTTACAAAGAAGAAATAACTTTTGACAGGCCAATAAAATCCTGTCTCATGTTTCAAAATAAGAGCGCTGTGCCTGGCCCCTTAATCACTTCGGAATCTCGACGCAGCTTTGACACGTCGGTATCGAGCGTCCCATCCTCAAGATAGGATCATTTTAAGCTTTTTATATTTAAATTTCCCGTGTGGCAAAGCTGTTGGTCGATGTAGTCACGCAACACCTGAAGGTCTCTACCTCTGCTGTCAGATTGTATTTACTTGCCCCTCCATCTTTTCCATCCACCTTTACCTGTCTCCACTGTGTCCTGTGTCCTGCCCTCTACTATCATGTTTTATGGCTTTTCTCACTGCGTCCAAATCCACCATTAGCTTAACAATCACACAACAAAACCATTCAGTCCAGGCTCTTTACAAATTACAATGCACACCGGAGCGCCGCCTCCATCCGGTGCTGTGGCGTTCAGTGCCAGTGCAGGAAGCTGCGTGTCCTTTACACAGGAAGGTGAGACCTCAGTGCCATGAAACTACAGTAAATATGTTTTTTTATTTTGTGGGTTTATTCAACAGGGGCCGTGCACATTCACAAACACAGTGGCTTGCTCACATTGCTCCACAGTGCCACCTGTGGTCAGTCACTCCACAGACAGACAACCATAAAACTCCCCAGACTGGAAAACAAAACTGTGCCTCATCAGCTGAACTTCTCTTTGTGGGTCAAGTTCTCTGATATTTACATCCACTCTCATATAACTGTAACAGGTGGGCATGAAAGGGGGGGGGGGGGGGGGCCACAGGGAGGGAGAGGGAGTCAAATGATGGATTGATGGTGGGCACGGCTGATGCCAGGTCGCTGTGACAAGGAGAGGCAGCTGAAACAGACGGTCCCCTCCCCATTTATTTGTGTGTGTATGTCACACTGCTTTGGCAGAGGATGGCACAACCATCTGCCTCGTCAGGGCGCTGTGTGTGTGTACCAGTGTGTGTGTGTGTGTGTGTGTGTGTATCCGTTTGGGTGTGTGTGTGTCTGGGGTGAAACATGCCGAGATAAACGGGTGATTGAGTGTTGGAGGCTGCCTGCTGTATGTGAATGGAGCACTGGCACAGGCAGCGACCAACACACACACACGGTCAGCTGTATGCACGAGACATTAGGCTATAGTTGACCTGCTTGGAGACAGACTGGGCACCAGGTTTGTTTACAGCTCAGTGTGTTTGTGTGTGTGTGGTATTTTTAAAGTACATTTTCCTTTCATAATGTATTGCTGTGTTTGTAGTTTCCTCTCACGTTTGGCTGCTGTGTAGTTTGTGTGTCTCTCCAACTCCGTCTCTTTAAAAGCCTTTTGTGTTTAATAAATATTCAGTCAGAGACACTGTGACATCTGTTGTTCCTACACTCAAACATTAGTCCAGAGGTGGTGTGTTTGTGTATTATGTGTAGGAATCTGTGTGTTTGTATCTGTGTGTGTGGTTTTTCTAAAGGACCCTAGCCAATGTTTGAACAGGCTTCCATTCTCCATTACTTTTATCAAATCCAAGCAGCGAAGTTAAAACATACAGAAGTAGTTAAGTCAAACTAATATTTTATTTTTCCACATGAGGCTGTGACACTGAACTTTCTAAATTCCACGACTGTGTGTTTTCTCTGAGTTTTCGCGGAGCTGAGCTGAAGAAAGGTGAAAAAGTAAAGAACTGTGCCTCCAAACTACTGTGAGAACTCTGAAGAGTAAAACTATATCAGAAATGTTTCCTTATTTTATAAAAACCATATAATGGCATTGAAATAGTGGCACAGATTAAATGTTTCCTAAAGTTCAGTCGTCTTCAGTTTCCAAGTTACCCCAAAATACTTAAGAGTAGAACAAGAACATTACAGTGTCATCTCCTTGTAAGTTGTCAAGTCTGGTGTTTGACTGCAAGTTGACAACTCAATTGACAGAGACACTGAGAAAGAAGGAAACAAACAACAAGACCGTTTTCTCTCTCTCTCTCTCTCTCTCTCTCTCTCTCTCTCTCTCTCTCTCTCTCTCTCTCGCTCCCTCTGTCTCTTCATTTCTTTCTTTTCTCTTCTCCGTCCATAATTGAGACAAAGACAGAAAGCACTGAGCAGAGAGAGCAACAGTATCTGCTGTAATCACACTTGTCTGTCTGCACTCTATTGACTCCCTGGATAACTGAGTGCCACTGTGTGTGTGTGTGTGTGTGTGTGTGTGTGTGTGTGTGTGTGTGTGTGTGTGTGTGTGTGTGTGTGTGTGTGTGTGTGTGCCATAGAAAGACATCAGTTTTATACTAATTGTTATTTTTGATTATTCTTATTTCTCTTTCTTTGCTGTTTCCTGTTGTTTTGCTTTGATGACAAACTTCTCCGGAGAGATCATCAAGTTTCTTGTCGTCTTTTTTCCTCAGATGTGGTGAAACCTGTGACTCGGGGTGTGTCGCCCCCCCAACTCCCAACATCCTGGCCTCTCCACTCACTTCGCCTGTCTGTCCATCCCTCTCTCCCTCCTCTGTCCCTCTCTCCCTTTGTCCAACAGCTCTCACTTATCTCCTTCCTCATTCCCTCCTTCCCTCCCTCCCTCCCTCTCTTCCTACCTGCCAGCTGCCGCTCCGGGCCTCCTGGCTCTTACAGTTTTCCCTCGGACAAAAGAATGGCTAGAACTACAAAAAAAAGAGCAAAAGAAATAAAGGGATTGAGCGCTATGAAGTCCTTTGTTCTCCGCACCACTCTGTCCTCCACATTACCTTGTTGCAGACAGTCGTCACTCCCCCCTTCTCTGTTTTATCCCTGAGGGAGTCTTCATGGTCTCTAGTGTCTCTGTCATGTCTAACGGTCACTTACACTGTCTTGTCTGCACCATTTGAACTACAATGGCCTGCTTTCTACCACAGGGCCCAGCACAGGGCCCAGCACAGGGATTCAACAGTCTCGTTTCCACCTATGTGCAAACAAGGATTATCAGGGTTTATATCCCATAAACCTGGCTCTCCGGGGCTGGGTCAACCCCAGCGTTCTCCAAACACCTTCAAATCTCACATCAAACTCATCCTCGTCGCTGTGAGGGATCTTTAATCGCTGGTGTGTGACATCTACATTATTACTTGGCAAATATTGGACTTGTAGGACCAGAGGCTGTTGATGTTTCCTGCGGTGCTGTGAATGAACCTGCTGTAACTGATACAATCACTAATCTGTCTTAATCAACTCAGGGATGAAATGGGGACAAATAAAACTCGAACTCTGATGATCATTTGCATGTTTTTTTGTTTTACGACTGAAATATGATTTTAAATTGTAGTTGGTTTCAGGGAAATGACTCCCCCAGGGGATCCCAACCCCTAGGAACCACTACCATCGACTGTTTATAAAGATAGTGAACAAAGTGTTTTCTTGTTCTGGAGGTATGATGATGGTATAATAATACATAAATAAATAAAATGTACTTAATAAATAAGTACATTTTTTCCCCATTATAACTATGAACCATTGGAAATCGTCAGCTTGGTGTTTGCCTGAAATGTAGAAAAAGAAATATGTTGTGAACTCTATAAAACCAAGACTGTTTCCAGCACAAGGCTGCAGAGTGAAAATCAATAGAATCCTTTAGTGCACACCTGTACACCAACATCTGACGGCGTCTGATTGATTGAAGGGTGTCTGAGAAGCTTTCAGTGTCTCAGAGTGTCCTTCAGTCAAAACTCCCTGCAGAGGGAGTGGGCAAAATGACGAGGACAGCAACACGACACGACTAATTAAAATGTAGATCTATCGCTCACGCAGTTAGAGTCAGACAGGGGGAGTTTCAATATATTCAACAGTTAATGCCACCCAAGTGATTATAGGTGAGACGACTTCCTCACAGATACTTCATCTAGACGTCACATGACATCACAATGGCCACATTTGAACAATGCACCCCCCCCCCAGTGGCCAGTCTGACACGCCCCCCTAACAAAGCCTGATAAAGAGTGACAGTTCCTTCACACACAGGAAGTGGTTGATCGATCACTACAGCATAAATCAGCTGGTCAATCTGACATAAGCAGTCTGACCTAGTATCCATGTTTTGTCAGAGTAAAATAAAAAAAGAAATGATCGTGAGGCTTCATTGGACGAATCCAGTCTCACTGTTTGTCTGTTTTTCATCTGAACCTTCACCTTTTATCTCCTCTGTCTCTAAATGAACAAAATGCATCTTGCAGGTGAGAATAGCTGCATCTTTCCTCCATTTAAAATACTTTCACCTCATGAGGCTGTTTTTGCATCACATCATCCGGAGTGTTTGCATCCAACACTTGCAATATCGTGTGTGATTCACACGGCTTATCAGCAATTATCTGTTGTATCAAGGCACAGAGAACCTGACGACTTTAATAATTCATCACAGCTTTCATCTGCATGTAATCAGATTAATGTAATCCCATTACATGTCATCCACCCCATCCTGCTGTCTGACAAAAAATGTTGAGATATGACGTGAAAGGATGTTTTGAGACAAAATATTCAAAGTGATGGATGAGTGTGTGTGTGTGTGTGTGTGTGTGTGTGTGTGTGTGTGTGTGTGTGTGTGTGTGTGTGTGTGTGTGTGTGTGTTGTGTGAACCCTCAGATGAGTGAGATCTGACTGGATCCCTCACAGGTCAGTTGAGGTGCATTGTTGTAAGTGTTAATGTTCAACCTTGTGTACGTATGAGGCAAGAGGAAAGATAAACGAGATGGGATAAAGAAAAGGTGAAGGGATGATCTATCTATCTATCTCTCTATCTCTCTATCTCTCTATCTATCTACCTCTCTGTCTATCTATCTCTCTATCTAACTATCTATCCATCTATCTATCTATGGTTACAGGGTTCCTCTCATTAACCTGTTGCACTCAGGGATGTTAATAATACAGGAGGAGCTAATTGTGAATTTGACACCGAGGATTATGGCCCTTTAGCTTAACAAAATACCTCCTCCATCAATTATTTAAAGAGCAAATCCAATATGCAATGGCAGGCCGCACTGATAGAGCCACGGAGGGCCAGAGTGAAAGATGGAGTGATGTGGGAGCAGACTGATACACAGAGACGCAGCCAAGTAGGAAGGGAGACGTTTACGAGTCTTGTATTGGGTCACCTGATTTCTCCAAAATAAAGCTGAGTGATAGACAGTGATCAAATTCTCCGAAGCACCCAGGACAGGAAGTTAAGCTCGAGTTTCTCCGATACAGACAGAATAAATTCAAATATTTGACATATTAAATTGACTCAGCAAAGATTAATGCTTTTAGAAAAGCAGCACTTGAGTAAACATATTGTTAGATGTTGATATATTGAAACAACATGTGAGAAAAACAGCAGAAAGAGTAAGAGGAGGCTCAACAGTCCACTTGTGAATCTACAATTAAATTCACTAGATCCAGATTTTTGTTTGGATCTGCACCAAATTGCACACACTCATGGATATCAGTACCTTGAACATGGATTATCCCCTGGGAAAACACTGAAAATGTTAGATAACGCCCTCAATGAAAATGTCAATGTTAATGAAAGTTAAAAAACGAAATCCTTGATCTGACCCTTTGTCCACGACATAATCTAATGGGTTCTTTCTTGGCCCATGTCCCATCCTTCTACCAGGTTGTGTAATTCAACTCAACATGTATAAACCATTTCCTCTGTCCTGACTTCAGATTTAGATTTTCCCAAGTATTTAGCTTTTCTGTGAAAAACACAGACAGTCGGCGTCACGTGTCAGGATCTGCCCCTGTACAGGAAGGTATCTCCTTTCTTAGATATTATTCACTGCACCAACTTTTGCGTTGTCCTGTGTCGTTAGATCACGTGAGCTTTGGTGAAAGTTTCCTGGAATAGTGACTCTGGAATTGTTTATCATACAGCCAGAGTGTGTGGTCCTGCACCTCCACTGAATCACCTGGTGTTGGTTCTCTGTGTTGAAGGTTTTTGACAGACCAACTGTTCACCCCTACTGGTCATTGAGCGTGGCTAATGTAGCAACCCAGTGTACAACCAGTAAAACCAGTAGGTAAACCAGTTGACTGTGGTTCAGCACGTAGTTCACCTCCAAACAGGCCTGTTGATGCATTAATCTAAATCAACAGAGAAAACAGGCCTGAAGTGAAGACTTTGCAGCTCTGTCACTTGTTTTGATCTGAGCTTCACTTTCCTCGGATTGGATTGAAGAATCTGCACCTGACCATTAAAACAGAGCGCACATTTGTACAAAGAGTGTTTGTTCTTACTTTTCCAGTAGTATGACTAACATGGGAGGAGGGTTCTAACCTGTAAGATCTCCGCTGGAACACTTTCCCTCCCACAAACCCCCCAAGAACAAGTGGTGAACAACAACAGGAGCAGGAGGAAAAGATGAACGTGATCTGCATGGGACTGGTGCGTGAGTATGATGTGGTGTGAGGATTACTGGTGCTAATACCAGGTGTTAGAGAGCAATCACCCTACCCATACACAACACACACACAAACACACACACACACACACACACACACACACACACACACACAAACACGTACACGTCACAGCCCGTCTCCAAGCGCCTCGGCTCTCCATCAGCACACAGATAAGACAAACACGATACCCACGCACAACTGTGTGAGTCACCTCACACGCACACCTGTGAGCTCGCAGGGACGCATTCAGATAGAAAAGCATGTGTGCATCAACAGCACGCACACACACACACACACACACACACACACACACACACACACACACACACACACACACACACACACACATCACAGTGCATTTACAGAGCTGGCTGGCTGCCTAAGCTGCTAATTACAGCTGTGTGTGTGAACTCTCACTCTCTCTGACTGAGCAACCCAATATTAAACACTAGAGAGAGAGAGAGAGAGGGAGGGAGGGAGAAAGAGAGAGAGAGAGAGAGAGAGAGAGAGAACCTCAGGGTAGTTCCTCTATAATCCATATTTAATGGATTATTATGGTACAGCCTGTGGTTGTGTTCTGCTTGTGTTTTCACTGGGCCGATTAAAGGGATATTTTCAGAAACCTTCAGTTCTGTAAATAGTGTGTGTGTGTGTGTGTGTGTGTGTGTGTGACGATGCTTCTCCCAAACACTCCAGTGATTCACCTTCATGCCCTTTCCCCTGTAATATACAATCATAAAGCAACTTAAGTGCAGTTAAAAGCCGTGAAGCCACAGAGTCGACTTCACTGGGCTCGTGAAAACACATTTTATTCTCCGCATCACACAAATGATCCAGTTCTATATTCCATCACCACCAGTGACCATGTGATTATTCACCATGTAGTGTGTAGTGTTTTATTTTGGTTTTTTAACAGAGACTGTTAATAAAGATGGACGATATGACGGCTCCTGGTGGCAGGAGGCACTGTAGGTCATAAACCCCGTCTCGTCCATGTTAGTAGACGGGACATGAATCAATCTAAAAAGTTCATCATCCATATCATCCATAAACCACAGTGTACGGCCGTCTCTCAGCAGAAACTTTCTCCTCAACTCTTCCTTCTAAATTACCTTAGTGCAGCTGAATCCATAATGATTTGTTCCACCACTGTCCAATAACTTCACTCCATCATCTCACACCAAAGAAACATCTTCATTTCTCGTGCTTCTTTTATTTTGCCTGGGATTGAGGTGGACAACCACGGGCGCATCGGAATGATAAAACTTCTTCTCCGAGCTCCGAGCTGCTCCCCAGGACTCTGATTGAATGTAATTCGACGTCTCTTCTGTCCAACCTCTGCGACCTCCATTGTGGAAACAGGCTTTTATGAGGAGTCAGACGAAGACGAGCAGATGTTGAAAGCGAAGAAGGGGGGGGGGTGTAAAGTGGAGTAATTAAATGTGGTTCAGAAGAAAAGTTTGTCCTTGAAGTCAGGACACAATAGCTGCATGTGCCTATTCTGACACAACAGTGGCTAATATACACGGTGCCCTGCGCCACATGCTAGCTTTCGTTTATTCTGCTTCTTTTTTAAAAATTCTTTCAAAATGTCCTAATGTACCTGCGCGGCTCAAAGCTCAGGAATTTCTAAGAACTTTTACTGTAGTTTCCTTTTTTGTGTTAAGGTTTGGGATCAACATTGAAAGGCTCAGTGTGAAAGTCATAATTATATCAAGCAACCAAACCAGTACAGGTTCATAGGTTGATGGTTCTGAGGAGAATTCAGCCTGAAAGAAATCTTTCCCAGTTTTGCCAAACAAATTGTCCCGCATTAAAAAAAGTGATGCATCCGAGTCTTGTGCACATAACATTTGACTATATAGACTCTATGTATAGACTGTGTGTAAAGACATGGCAGCAAACGTGAATGAATGATCGTGATCCACTACGAGTGACCAGTACAACCAGTGGAGGGAACTGTGTGTTTATCCTTCGTCACACGTCGTCGGCTCCTGAAGTTTCAGCAGTGACGGACAAAGCCACAGGTAAAGAGGATATGACGTAATTCAGAGTCGACCAAAATGAAATGTCCCGCTACCTTGAATAAAACTGTCCAATGTTAATGACACAAAGCAGAGATTTGCCTGTTGTTTGTGTTGTAATCTTTGTGTTGTAATCTTTGTGTTGTAATCTTTGTGTTGTCTTACGTTAGTACAGACGTGTGTAAACGCTCATTTATCCGCCCTGAGTGGAAACTTTAGTTTCTGTTCCCTCACTCCAGTATTTCCTGGTGACTTCAACGCTCAAGCTCTGTGCATGCATGTTGTGTGCATACATGAAGGTGTGTGTGTGCACATGTATGGCTGCACCCTGGTGAAACAGCTAAGCCTTCACTTTACCTCAGACATGTATGGAATTTTCCTCCTCTTCCTCCTCCTCCTGCTCCTCCTCCTCCTCGCTTCACGTTCTCCTTCTTCAACACGGATCTTGGGTATAACGTGTTTGAAATCTGATGGCCTAACATTGTGTTACAGCAAATCCTCACGACGGCACAATGTTGTTCCGCGCTGCACAGAATGAATAACAAATGGAAATAATGATCTGCCAGTGGCCACAGACTAGTGCTAATCTCATTGCAGTTCATGAAAAATAACCTTGAGGAAAATTGAACCCAGAGATTCTTTATGTTAGAAATGTGTGTGCGGTGGAAGTGGTTGAAGAAACCTTGAAAAGGAGTCAGGCTGTATCTAATCTTTTAACCCTTTTAGTGACCATGGAAGCTATTTAGACGTTTGCACGCTGCACTGACCAATGTTTTACTCTAACAATAGAAAATGAGTGCGTGAAACAAATCATTAAACACTGCAGTTACTTTTAGCGTGTGGGCATCTTTCAGCTCAGTTCTTTAGCTTTTTTAAGGTCCTTAACTTTATTTTTTGGATGTTTTAATGTGTTCACCAGGGAGTTTACATGTTCTCCCTTCCACTCGCAGCCACAAGCTCAGGTTAATTGGAGACATGTTAATTGTCTGTAGCTGTGAGCGGGAATAGTTGATTGTCTCTATAACTATTTTCAGGACATGCACCTCAAATAATCCGCAGGATAAAAACTTCAGAGAATGTCCGAGTGAATATGAAGAGAAATACAAATATCTCGGTCTTCAGGTGGAGTCGGGCAAACCAAAATTAGACGGAAGGATTTCCTCTTTGCATTACCATCTTGTCCCACCCTTACGGTTTAATTTTTAGCAACTCTGAGCTTCTGCACTTACTGTAGCTCAACCGTCTGCATAGTTAGCTCATTAGCTTTGTCATTGACGCACAATGAATTCTGATAGGTTGGCCCAAGAGGGATTCAACAATTGGATCCTTTAATGCTCAGGAACTGGAGGACGCATCTTTCGCCTCTGAATTGCAGCTTCCCATGTATGCGACCTCTAAATTGGGAGACAACTAATGTGTAAGTATAATGTGTAGCTAGGCAACAGTTTGCTGACAGGTTCACCGTATGAAGTTTATCAGAGTTGCGTTAAAACAGACTCCTAATTGGCAAAAGTCTGACCCTAACCTGAACCCTTACTGCACCAAGAGGTACCAGCCTGTGAGATGAGTTCCAGGAGTCACTAAATGTTTAAGACAGCTCATACGACACACAGCTGATCGTGAAAGGGGAAACTCACTCGCATCGTTTCAGTGAGCAACAAAAGTTCTTCGAAAGGATTTCTTGAACGGTGTAATAGTTAATATGTTTTTCAGTTTGAAGTTGGGTCTATTGTTGGTTTACACGCTTCATAATCATGAAAGTAAAGAACGACACAGAGAATGATGAAAAATACATATTTCATTGTGTGTGAAGGCGGATGTGTCCGCACATCTTCTGATGCTCCAGCCTGTGTGTGTGTGTGTGTGTGTGTGTGTGTGTGTGTGTGTGTGTGTGTGTGTGTGTGTCCACAACACTGTTACCTTGAGGTGGTGACAGAGGAGGAAGGTAGGGTTTTCCAGATGACTGCGTTCCCTGATGGCTCAGTCTGATATAATACGATGATGAACGGGGCAGATGATGTTTTCTAACTGTGTCTCCTTAGAAATTCTAAACTGCTGCAGATATAAATACACTTTGTGAGAAAAAGAATTATAACTGGAAAACAATCACTGCAATCACACAGTCAGCAAATGTCTTTCACTGTCATTTGAGACATTTTCCTTGCGGCATACGATGCCTCAACCTGACTCTACTTTGCAGCAGCAGCATTGTTGCATCCTGGGCTTAGTGCCAGTTACACAGTGCTGCAGAGGTCTGTCTGTGTAATTATGGTCTGGTTTAATACACAAAAAATGTCAAAGTGACTTCAGACACTTCATATTTGTCCATTTACACTTTTCCAAAGCCACAATCTCTGCATATAATCTCTACAAAAGTTAATTTGTTGCACAAAGTTAACCCCCACAGGACCGTTGATGTGAACCCAGGTCTCTTACGTGACACTTGTGCCTTTTACACCTGCCACCCACTGCAATAACCTCCTGCTCCTCCTGATTCTGCTGCTGGTAATAAGCATAGTGCTTCTTTTACTCAATAAGAAGTTGCCTCTGAACATAATCCAACCTCTGTCCTCTGAGTCAGATCCTGTCTTCCAGCTCAGAAGTCACTGTGAAATAACTTCTTTCTCTGGACGTCTTTCTTATCATCAACTATACATCGTTTGTGTACGTTGGTGAATTATTAAAATCCTGTAAAAAGTGAGAGTAAGTTCCTCCAACAGTTCCAAAGGTGTCCCAGCTCATTGAGATGTTATATCTTGACACATCCACCAGGTTTAACCATCAAAACATCCAGAAATCACATCTGTGAAGCACAAAACATCGCCGCCTGAGACTCCGCATGAATATGAAACTGGTGTCATTTGTATATCTGCATGTGAAGCATGTGCACACTGAGTCGGTTTCCCCTGAGTGGAGAGAAGCTCTTCACTCGGTTACACAGTAAACACACAAAGTGCAAAACATGATGCTGTCAGAGGAATTTTCCAACTTCAGAAAAGTGTAACCTGCCAATTAAGGACTGAACCTTTTGTGTCAAGCCTGGACCAGCTGCTGCGAGAGTGGTTGTGTGAGTGTGTTTGTGAGTGTGTGAGTGTGTGTGTGAGTGTGTGTGTGTGTGTGTGTGTGTGTGTGTGTGTGTGTGTGTGTGTGTGTGTGAGAGTGTGTGTGTACATGAGGAAGTGATGGGGATGAGGCTCTGTCAGCAGACAGGATTAGAGCCAGAACAGCTACGACAAGAAGAACCCTTTCAGTACTTCTCATCAAAGAACCTCAAGAGACACACACCCAGACACACACAACTCTGCCGTGCAGTTTCACACTCTAAACAAACACACTAAATCAGTGTTCACAGTGAGTACAACACACCTGTTGGCGATTGTGTGTGTGTGTGTGTGTGTGTGTGTGTGTGTAAGCCCTCCTCCGAGCAGCAGGGTTTTAGCGAGTGCATTTAGAGATCAGAGGTTTCTCAGGGCGATAATACAGCAAACTCCACTCCCTCCTTCCCAACCAAACCAAATACACCTGAAAACATTCATACAGGTGTGTGAGTGTGTGTTTGAGTGTGTGAGTGTGTGTGTGTGTGACAGGGGCTGGCGGGGAAGGGGAGGAGAAGGGGTGTGGAGGGGAGGGGAAAGTGAACACACAAGCACTTGCTCTCGTATACGAAAACAAACACATGCAAGATTGCTCTCATATCTCATATTCTCTCTCTCTCTCTCTCTCTCTCACACACACACACACACACACACACACACACACACACACACACACACACACACACACACACAGTGATCCAGGCCTTGAAGGCGAAGGATTACGTCTCTGTGGTGCAGCTCAGCTTCGATGTGAAATGTGAGCAGGCTTTGGACTGAACTTTCAGACTAATTCAATAATTACAGCTGTTATAAGACCAGTTGACCTGTCTGTCTGACAAACCTGTGCAACCACCTGTCTGTCTTACCTGCCAGTAACACCTGTCTGTCTTAATGTACCTGTCTTTCTGGCATATCTATACGACATTACCACCTGTCTGTCTCAATATGTCTCTTTGTACCTGTCTGTCTCTACCAACATGTGCGACATGATCACCTGTCTGTCTCTGGACGTACCTGTCTGTCCCTCTGCCTGTCTTACTTTACCTGCCTGTCTGTCTCTGTACCCGTCTGCCTCTTACTGGTCTGCATGATAACCTGTCTGTCAGTCACCCTGTGTACCAGCCTGTCTCTCTGACCTCCTGTGTGTGTGTGTGTGTGTGTGTGTGTGTGTGTGTGTGTGTGTGTGTGTGTGTGTGTGTGTGTGTGCGTGTGTGTGTGCGTGTGTGTGTCCTGGTAATTATCAGGTCACACAGGGTTTAGTGTTTGGCTGCTAGAAACACAGGCGGACGTTAGTTGCCGTGGTAACATAATATGTAGAGAATGATGACAGTCTTAGGCCCCGCCCCCTGCAGACCTCACCTGGTTTCATACTCTGTGCGTGTGGAATTTTTTTCATGACATTTACCGACGACTGTTCTGATGTTGCAACGCCACGTCCATGTTCATGTTCGCTACATATTCAGAACATGCCAGGAGAAGTTTAGACCTGTGATGAGTGACGGCCGCTCGACCTTATCTGATGCTGTAAAGGTCACTCAGCCGCTGACGTCAGGGCGGATCCGGGTCGTCTGGAATTCTGAGATTATTTTAAGTGGAAAAATAAAATCATTACGTGTGTGAGTGTTTATTTTGTATTTTATTTTGATACTGGTATAAAACTAAAAAAGAATATAAAAACAAATTGATTATTACACCTGATTCCTGATGAGTCACACGGGTTTGCTGTCGCTCATTCACAGTTTCTAAATCTTAGATTTGCCATTTCATTATAGAACATGTTTACGAGTACTAATGACTAAACTGACCCTCATCTGTAAAATCAGATGTCCTGTTTGATAATCAACCGGCAGCTATATATAATTTTATGTATATATAATAGAATTTAGAGAAATATCCATTCACCTAATGGATTTTGCTCTAGTTTGGAGTAAAGCTGGTTTAGGATTTCTGTTGTTTTACTTTATATTTTTACAGATACAGAATTAAATAATAACACGTCTTCTAGGCTTTTCTGAAACACAGTTTAATCGAACGTGGTTGGTGAACCTGCAAAAGAAAAAATTAAATGAAATTCATTTGAAAATTCTTATTTTAGAGAATGAATCTAATGCTGTAATCCTCATTATCAACAACTAACCGACAGCAAAGCTGAGTATTTTCAGTAGAATTGAATTACAGCTACGTTCATATTTTTATTTATAAATATCACCTAATTAATTTTTGTCATTATTAGAATTTCATCTGAGAGAAAAGCAACTGAAATATTAATTTAAGGTTATTTGTTAATGGTTTGATAAAGTCTCTGTAATCATAACATTTCAAATGACACAGAAGGACACATGTGCTCTTCCACATATTAAATCCTGATGGCTGCTGATGACATTTGGGTTCAGGATTTGTAAATTGACATTAATCAACAAAAATATCCAGTGTTCTGAAGTAAAAGCTGAGATGTGAACCTCAGCAGAGGTTTTCCAGCCACAGAGATCAGCTCGTGCACATCTTCAACAGAGGCAGCCGTTAATATTCTGCTCTGCACCAAAACAGTCGTTAGTGGAACCTGAGCTGAGGTCATGGAAAAGAAAACCTTGTACACACACAACAAAACTGAAGTTGAGCTGGAATTGTTTGTGTTATTACTGCAGCTTTGTGGTCTGTGTGTGTGTGTGTGTGTGTGTGTGTGTGTGTGTGTGTGTGTGTACATGTCCTGTGTCTATGTTCGGCATGGAAGTGTGTGCATGTGGATATTGTCTACGTGCACACTGTATGCTTGTGTGTGTGTGTGTGTGTGTGTGCGTGTGCATGAAATCAGATGAGCTCATTGTAGCAGTATGAATGGTAATCATACAGCCCCCTCTCAGCAGCCGTGTGTAACCTACTGAAACCCAAACAAGAGATGAAGTGTGATAAAACACACACTCACACACATGCACACACACCACACACACACACACACACACACACAGTATGATATGCAGGGTTATTGTGGAACTCGAACCTTCATGTCTCACTGCCAGGTGATCTCATAAGAGGGAGGGGCTCAGTGAAGTTAGCAGTAATAAATACAGCAGCACTTTTACTGTGATATGATCTATAATCTATATTCACACAACTGGGTTACTGTCTATTACAAGCTACATGTGGTCATGTGCTCCACTCAATGCTAATAAATCAGGATGTATCATTTTGTGATATGTTGACATGTAGACACAAATATGTAGATGTCACATGTTGCATCAATACATGTATGAGTGTTTTCACATGTTAGTTTCCATGATGGTGTCGTTTCAATCATTTGTGCTGTGAGATTATATATATATATATATATATATATATATATATATATATATATATGAACTGATTTCAAATGGAATAAAACAAGACAAACGCTCTTGCAAAGATAAGATTGTTGATTGTCGAGCCACAGTTTGAGGCTAAGACAGTTCTTTATACTCATAACAATTAAACATTGTGTCGTTTTTATTATTTACATGACAAATCTATGTCTTTATATGGTTCTGGTTTATTGTTTGTTTAATATCAAGACCACAAACTGCAGTTTATCGACACATTTCAGGTGAAATACAATGTTCCATACAAGTTTTTTGTGAGACCCCAACTTCAGCAACTTTAATAATTTCACCAAGTCCTGCGTCTGGAGTAGAACTGAAATATGAAAACTGTTAAAGCAGAGGTGAACTCAGAGGAGAGGAGTGCAGCTGCGTGTCCAGATGAGGCCTTCACACTGTCAAAGAATAACAGAAATGAAATGATAATAATAATATGTGGTTTAAAATCCTCTTTCCTGAGAAATGATGATAAACCTTCATCTCTCTCAGTAAAACAGGAGCGTTTGTTTGTTGATGAAAAGCAAAAAGGATGAATTCCTATTGGAAGTAAAACATCTGCTACGACAGTAACAAGAGACAAGTCACGTTTTTCTTACATAACGGCCTTGGTCACCACTCCTGACGACCCCTTCACACACATACACACACACTATTACCCCCCCCCAACCCTTGCCCTCTGACCTTAGGCTGCAAACAGGTGGAAGCTGGGGAGGTGGCAGTAACAGAGGGGGGGCGGGGTATTATTTGTTCTAATTAGTTTGGTGGCCTGGAAAAGTCCGTCCTCATCTCTGTTGTTGATGTGTTGGTTCTTTCAGCTTCGTTAAATGTCGGAGGGGAGTTTTTTAATGTTGAGTCCAAATGCGACAACATCAGGTTTGAACCTTGAGCTTCACCAGTTATCAGGATCAGTCATTTTCACTTGATATGACTTCATGTGTCCCGGTGGGAGGTTTGTTCATTTTAAGTTTTCCACTCATCAGAAATAGTCTCAGTGAAGTCTCAATAATTGACCAGCACTGAACAGAAGTGAGAGAAAGGGAGGGCAGCAGAAATAACTCACAAAACTTCACACACCTTCAGTTTGACAGATATTTAGTTGTAATATTATTATTTTCAACTCTGCTGATGTGAATTTACAAAGAATTTCAGTTTTAGTTTGGGTTAAACTGTCCCTTTAAGCATAGAGGGAGGTGCTAAGATTGGGGGGGGGGTGAGGGAGGAATGACTGGAGGAGGAAAAGAGAGGGAGGCAAGGGCATGGAGGGATGGACAGAGGGAGGGATGGAGGGCAGTCACCTGTGGTGTGGGAATGGAGCAGTGCTCTCCACAGGGGTTGGTGGTCTCCTGCCCCCCCCCCCCCCACAAACCACCCCACTCCACTTACCTCATCCCCCGTTTCACCTCCTGCTCCCTTTTGGATGCAGCTGCAGGAGGGGAGGTGGACGAGGCTGAAGTGGACGGCTGCACGGTGAGGGGGGACAAAGTGGCAGCGGAGTCACAGGAGACGGAGAAGACAGAGATCAGAATGGACGAGTGGATCAGAGGTGAAGCAGGTGGGTTGCACCGCTTCACCTGCTTCACCTGCAGCAACTGTGTGCGTTCAATGTTGTGTTATCGTCTCCCGACACCGAAAACGCACACAGAACCCTGACCCTACGATAAGAAAGGAAGGTTTTTCCCGATATGAGTCTTCACTCGATAAAATCATAGAACTGTGTCCAACTAAAAGAATCTCTGTCCGTATAAATTACATTTAATAACACATGGGATTTACTTCAGAAAAGTTGGTGACAACACGAATACACAATGACGTACTTATGTGTGTGTGTGCGTGTGTGTGTGTGTGATGCCCTCTGTCCCCTGGGCAGCTGCTTCCAGATGACCCCCAGCAGCGAGCTGTCACTGGACATCTACATCACACACACACACACACACACACTCTCTCTGATTTGTGTGCCTGTGCGTGTACATATGAGTGTGGTGGCCTCTTTTCTGCTTGGTTGGGATCCTGTCACAAGTATTTGAAGCGTCTCACTGCCACACACACACTGACAACCACTGACACTAACCACAGGAGATGGACAGACAGATGCAAGTGTGTGTAAGTGTGTGTGTGTGTGTGTGTTGCTGATGTTAATGATGAGAGAAACAGTTGTGTTACCACAGCGCAGCAGAAATCCCAGTCCATGTCCCCGTATCAGCAGACACATGCACGATCACAAAAATGTAATATATTAGTTTTTGGTTCAGCTGATGAAACCTCTGCACATTGTCCCACACGTCCTTCACCCACAGTGTCCAGGGCTCGTGTTCTCTGGGAAACGACTGAGTCGAGTGTTGATGAAGGAAAGAAACATGTCCAGAGGTGCAGCAACAGCAGAAACTTACCAACGAACAATTTCTTTTAATCTGAAGCAGTGACACAATAAAAAGAGAAAGAGAGGAAAAACCTGCTGAAGCTACTTGTTGGACTTGTTGGACTTTAAATGGTCATGAGTTGGCTTAAAGAGGTCAGAATATACCAGAATTTTCTATATTCACAATCACACTTATCATGTTTGTTTGACACTTGATTGTGTATTTGTAATATTTAGTTAACCTGACAATAAACAGACAAATATACCAGAACTGGAGCTTCAGGGATCTTTGTCCATCACATCCCAGGCTGCTGCATGTTGCTGGATAAGAAAATAAATAATTACAGTTGTGAAAAGTCGGGAAGTTATTCTCTCCCTTTGTTTTTCATGTATTACATATAAGTGTATTAATAGTGAATGGGAGCGACTGCTGTGAACCTTCTTCTTCTTCTTCTTCTTCTTCTTCTGATTAAATCACCTTTTTAAGTTTTAATTTATTACTTAAATAATGTATAGATAAAGAAGGCACTTGTAACTTTATTTGTTAAATTTCACATGATTTTATGCACAATAAATATCATTTGAAAGACAGACAGACAGATACAGACGGACAGGAAGTGAGCACGTATCTGACTCGTTTGCTCACAAGCTGCACGTCTGACAGAGTTTTCCGGCAATCTCCTCTAATCTGTTGAAACAATGTGGTGAGGTGTGTGTGTGTGTGTGTGTGTGAGTGTGAGTGTGTGTGTGTGTGTGAGTGTGTGTGTGCGTGTGCGTGCGTGTGTGTGACCAGGGTTAGGTAGGGTAGGGTCCCACACCACCGTGATTGGGGTCACAGGTCGTCAGGGAACCAGGGAGCTGTCATGCTCCATTACGCTGTTCTTCGGGACAGAACTAAAACCAGAGTGAGGCACAGTGAAAAGTTTTTTTTTCTCCTCCATTTAACTGCGGCGGTTTACTCTCATCTGGACACTTACAGGCTGTGCATGGCCACACATGTGCTCTGTACTGTAAGGCCTCATTAAGACGCTGCTCACAATATGAGTCACTGCTGCTCACAAACATGTGTAATGAGCGTGTGTAGTGTTGGCTGCACAGACGCCACGGCTCAGCATAATATATATGTATTATACTGATTATTAATAACACAATTTATATATATTTTGAGTTTGAGATGTCCTGCATTTCTGTTGCAACAATGTTATATGACCAATAAATCAAAATTCCTTCCTTCTTTTATATTCCCATTAGATCTGTATGTGTAGGATTGTTCGTCCTTCGGCTCTGGGTGTCATTCTACTGCTAACTGTACATTTACTTTACTTTACTTCATGAGAACAACCGGCTACACATACATCACCCAAAAATATGACCCACGCACTGTGGACACAAAAATCATATAATCACAACCATAAAGCCGCTGTACTCACAAATCAAACCTAATTAATCAATTTAAATAGATAAAGAATACAGTAGATGCTCTGTCTTTCTATCACATTAAAGCAGTACAGGGTTATAGATTCAGCAGAAGAAACCTGACTCATTTTATTATCGTTATTTCTTTGCCTCATATCCCTGATGGAGTCGTATGGAGGCTGCTGCTGTGGGACGAAATCTTTATTTTGCTCTGAACCGCAGCGAAGATGAAATCAGAATCTTCCCACCTGAAGAATTCCTGACGTTCAGCCTTGCACCGCCGACCAGCGAAAAGAATGTTGATTTGAAAAGGTTGTAATGGGTTCATCCTTTTTCCTTTCTGAGGCAACTTTCCACCGTCTACTTTTAGAATGTTTCCCTGACAGAAGGTGCTCTCAGCTGTCCGCAGCCTATTCATCACCCCACCAGGCCGACTGACTTAATGTCTGCTGCCTCTGCACGTGATGACGGAGCGCGCAGTTGGCTGGGCCGGCAGGTAGACTTTTGTCTTTCAGCCCCGTCTGGTCCACATGAGCGATCGGTTGAACCACTGAATTTTTGACTATTAGCAGAAAGTGTGTGGTGGATTTTGCAGGTGAGTCTGGGATGTGCTTCATCAGATAAAGTTGCTCTGGTTGAACAGGAAGTCCTGAACTGTTCCTCTTCATCACGTCAGAACGAGACAAACTCATGACGTCGAGCTTTTTAACCTGAGACTCTAAATGAAGCCGTTTTCAGACATGACCTCCGGGGGATGTCTGGACTTTATCTTTAAAGTTTTCCTTTCACACACGAACTACACAGAAATCTCTGTAGCGCTCAGGTGAGGGGGGTGGAGCTTCAGGCAGAGACAGGAAGTAGCACGCCAATCACACGGTATCCACGACCCAAAACATTCGGTGCTTTATCGTATAATCGACTCTAATAATAATTTACGAAATGAACCTCGGCTATACTGAAGGAAACATGAAACTACAGATTGAGACAAAAACTCCTTAAAGGAAAATGTTTACTGACGTTATAAAGTCATTTTCTCAGTCGCCCTCCTCTGGTCATTCAAGAGAATACAGGTTTTAGGTTGATCATTCTTATTTACCGTGAGTGACGCAACGCAATTCTCTCCATGTACAACTGCAGCTAAAGATAAAAGACGTCCCTCGTCCGATCTCCACCAAAACTCTCAGATTTTCCACTACTCGCTCCCTTGCAACATTCACATACCTGCCTGCTCTCGAACAACGTCGCCCTGTTGAGCAACCTGCTTGTTCTGATAAGACGACACAAAGGTGAAGCTGTGAGAGCGGCTGTTGTGATGTTGGGATTTCCAGCTGGTCTGTGTGAACATGGGTGGTGATGGGGCAAGCCGCTCCTAAGCAAGCAACTCATGTTTAGTCCCAGTCCAGTGGAAAAAAACCTGCCCAACCTGCCCCACACTCTCACTGCTGTGTGTGTGTGTGTGTGTGTGTGTGTGTGTGTGTGTGTGTGTGTGTGTGTGTGTGTGGGCTACTTACCTCACTGCGTGCTGCAGGAAAAACATCCGAACATTCATCAAAACAGCAAAACACAGATGAAGATAAGGCCGCTCTGTTTTCGAACATGTCTGTTTTCGTGTGTGTGTGTGTGTGTGTGTGTGTGTGTGTGTGTGTGTGTGTGTGTGTGTGTGTGTGTGTGACAGAGAGAGAGGGAAACACTGTGTTTGGGACATAGAGACACAGAGCAGGCTACAACTAGTTTAAAGGCCACATGCCACCAAGTCAAATGTCTGTGTTTGATTGGAGCTCTACTGGAGAACAGATAAGATGTGTGTGTGAGTGTGTGTGTGTGTGTGTGTGTGTGTGTGTGTGTGAGTGTGTGTGTGTGTGTGTGTGTGTGTGTGTGTGTACGTGGTTTTCAAGCTGCTCCTTTTCCCCCTGAAGTCTGATAACGCACATGAAAGGCCTGAACAGTGTAGGTGGTCAAAGCGTCATAGCAACGCAGACGATTCCCTCAGACAAATAAAACTTAAAAATAGATTTTTCTTTGTCTGTGCCTTCCTGAGGCGTTTTCAGAAATCACTCATGAGGATTTTTAATGATTATCTCCCTGTCTGAGTATCGAGTCGCCTGAACAACCTTAAACTGTTCACTCCACGGTAACAACTCACCCCTGAGACGTGCAAGGTGTTGTGGGAAATGTCTTCTTTCAATAACCTACAAACAGAAGTAGGAAACCATCCAATAAGTGTTTGTCCAAGTGTGATTAGTTTGGTTTTAATCAGTTATTTGAGGCATCAAGTTATTTCTGTTGATGGTTTACTGGGCATGCCCAAACCAGGAGGAGACCCCAGGGTGGACGGATGGAAGGCAGAGTGGAAGACGATTGGTGGACGGATGGATGCTAACGGGGGGGGGGGGGGGGGGGGGGGGGGGTGAAATGACATCATCTACAGCTGAGGTCGAGCCTGTGGACCAGTGGGACCCTGACACCATGGCCCCGTCCCCTGATCGCAGCTGTGCAGACTGTGGTTCGGAATCCAACACAAACAGAACCGCAGCTCCTCAACAATCAAGCACATCTGCAGCACTTTCACACGCCGGCGCAGCATCTCCAGCTGAGGACTAACACGAAGTGAAGTGTGAGAGGGATTTTAAATGTCCACATGAAGCCTTGTGTTCTTTTCATTTAGGAAAAAAGCTAAACTTGTAAGTGAGCGTTGACGAGGGACGGGTCCACGACTTTAAAATGTCTAAGTTGCTCTTTTTCCTCTTCCTTTTCTCTTTTTAAAAGTCTTTCATCCCTCCCTCCCGGAGACATTTTAATATGTTACACATTAACCGCAGAGATGGTGTCGGCGGCGACAGACCAACGTGTGCGTGGCGGAGGCGTGTAATTGTGCCGTCGCTCCACTCGGCGGTTTGTTTTTTCCCGAGCCGCGAGATGATTGGAGCAGATAAGACGAACCTCTAAATATAAAAATTGTGGAATCATTAAAACCATGTAAATATTCCACAGCAATCCCTTTACACTAATCCTCAGCATGGCCAATGAAACCATTCATTAGAAAATCATCAGCTTTGCTACATTCCAGGATTTCTGACTTTGTGCGTGTGTGAGGGAGTCCGTGCGTGCGAGTGCGGGTTCGGTGGCGCCGCCGCTGCATCCGTGTCTGTGTGCGCGGCCTTGATGTTTGCGGATGCATGGGGAGCACTGCCACTTTTATTTAGGTATAACTGACAA